>JAHWFP010036049.1:5847-18107 GCA_023313725.1 Lithobius niger
CCCCCCCCCCCCCCCACGTTCTACCAGCGCATTGCCCGAGGTACCATGTGCGCTCCATTTACGGTTTCTTTTTCTTGAACGTTCATTATAGCGTGCGCTCACAGCACTTAACCTTGCAGTCCAAAAACGAGTCAAAATTATGTGAAGTCTTTCTTTTATGAATTTAATTGAAAAATAATTAAATCTTTTAATTGAGGAAAGGTAAACGCATTTTGTATTTTAAATAGTGATCCCGTCCTAACGTCTTCAGTTTTTACATGGCATTCAAAAAAATTGCAAAAAAACAGCTTTAAAAAATAATAATTAAGGCATTTCCCTTATTATTTTCCTCTTCAACAGCGATGAAGGGAAACTGGGGGCATTTTTTATGTCATTTTTTCAAGGGAAGTTACGATTTTCCATAAACAGGGCAATGAAATTTCTTGGAAAAAATACCAAAGGACGGCCATAAATACGTTGGTTATTGGCGCAGTTTTATGGAAAGCGCGTGGCGCAGCCTCTGGTGGGATTTTCGCGAGCAATGCATGTCCGCTTATTTGTTTATTTGCAAAGCCGGCACGAGAAGACACAAGCGAATCGGTGTTGCCACACTTCACGCCAAGCTTCACGCTTAGTCCATGGTGAAATTAATTGGTCTGCCTCCTGATTCGCCCAGCTGCGCCAGCAAGTTGCATTCTGGGATAGAAAAACATGCTGACAAAGGCCGTCATAAGGCCACGAACAGAGAGCAATTGGTGACAACGCAACGGCAACTGGAGTTGCTCTGTAATAGCATACAGAGAACTGCGGCAATGCAAAGATGACGACAACGCGACTGACGAGCAAGACGGTAACTGACGTTGGTCCAGTCAAGACACATGCTGGAAACTAATTAAAGCAACGTACCGCCTGCCTTATAACAGCTACACGCCGATCGCATCCGCGCATTTATCATAGTCAAGGTCAACTAAGACAGTAGCTTCGTACCTCGCAGAAAAAAAAAACGCAGCTACTATTTCAGTTGGCATTGAGCCTAATAGACAAGCCAGCTTGAACGCATTAATTGTGTCGTCACAAACCGGAATGATTCTCGTATTTTAAAATCGCAATCTATAATTTTCTAGACTAGTGTCTTATAATTTTGCTTCGGCGATCTATTGGAGTAATTAATTTAATTTTTACTGCCTTAGTCTTTTAGAATTTTGATCTCATAGTAATTATTAGCAAACGATTAAAATTAGTACTCCGCACACAAAGATAAAACTTCAAGGTCATTGTAGGCGCGCAAAGGATCGTATAGGAACGGGTCGTTCTTAAATATAGTTAACAATATTCAGCAGAAAATCTCCTTGACACCACATTCTAAAACGGATTTTTAGCAAGGGAAAGACTAACGGTAAGTAAATAGACCTTTGGGGTCGTACTTGATGTGGAGGATTGAGAAAAAGGCGCTGGGAGATATTATCTCTTTAACCAGTTTCTCTGTTGCGTTGATGTTGATTATGATGTTGATGCGAGGATGTTATGTTAGAACATACCTTTTCAAACGATGACGTCAGTACAGCAAGAAAACTGACGACTCACCATCAACTGGCATTTTTGTCGTATACACACCCTTTGTAAAGCAGTCACCAGAGATGAGCAACTCTGTGTTGAGCAATTGGAGGGTTGTAGTTACGTTTCCATCACCAGTTGTCTTAGGGCTAAGGCCACTCGCGGACAGAAAGCAACTGGTTACGGAAATGCAGCAGGAACTGAAGTTGCTCTTTCGTGACTGGACCAATTCCAGTTGGACTAATACGAACAACGCGGCATATGAAGTTCGTCCAGTCACGACAGAACAACTTCACTATTCCCGTTGCGTTTCGGTTACCTGTTGCTTTCTGTGTGTGAAAGGCCTAATATTGGTCGCCAATTTGCCGACTTCGCTGATACAAATGCCTGGACGTAAGCTAAGGCCACCAACATAACCAGAAAGCAGTTATTGACCAAACTGGAGTGCCTGTGTACCAGCATAAGAGTTGAACGATTATGTTTTCTCTGGGGCAACTCAAAGGCGACTGACGAGCGATGCCGCAGGCAAAGTTGGTCCACTCACAATGGCCGCTCACACACAGAAAGCAAATGGTGACAGAACTCGGCTACAACTTCAATTGCTCTGTCGCGAGTGGACCAATTTCAGTTGCCGCACCGCTGGTCAGTCACCTTCGAGTGGCCTCAGTATAAACATAAACGTCCAACTCTGAATGCTCTTACAGAGTAACTAACAGTTGCCGTTGCGTGTCAGTCGTCAGTTACCTTCTATATTTTAGTGGCATGATGCTGTAATCTGGAGAAACTGGAGTTGCCGTTGTGCTTACAACCAGTTGATCTTAGTGTGTTAGTGGCCTAACAATTATAAGATTTTTATTCAAACCCAGCAACCACTTAGCTTGTCGTACTGCTGTGTTGTGTGGTTTGGTTAAATTGCCCTATTCTCCTACTGTGTACGCCTACTGCCGAATGAAGCATTGCGTTTCCTTCTCAGCTTCCAGGCAGGAGATACAGACACACAATTCAGATCTTACGGGCCGGGCGCTGGCATAACAATAAGCCGACAGGTTGGCCTGCTTGCTTAGGCCACATTGTCCATTCTGTATGAACGCAGCTTTATCTGACCGACCTTTTCAAGGGATTTACAAATGCCATCTTGTCCACTTATACCCCCAACACTGCCCAAGGTGAACCCACTTCTTACTATACCAAATGTGCCCTAACCCAGCCAACACTTGCAGAAAGTTGGTTCATTCGGGGCGTCAGACGAGCGTGTAACTGGAAAATCGTCTAATGGGATTATTGTCTAATATCTGCATAAATAAAAAATCTGGAAAATCGTCTAAACAGAATATCGTATAATGGATAATCGTATAATGGATAAACAAAAACTGCATAATCGTCTAACTGCGGTTTCTGATGTTATATGTATAGCCGCAGCGAACACGGCAGCACGAGCGAGGCAGGGACATTAGACGATTTTCCATTATACGAATTTCCTGTTAAACGACTTTCCGTTATACAGTTATACAGTATACGTTCTTCCAATTATGAGATTTTCCAGTTAGACGATTATCCCTCGCCCCCTCAGTCATTCAAAAAATAACCAGCAGACCAGTGAGGGTTAGGATATTTGTATATAAACTATAATATTTATTTAATTTTATTACTTTTGCAGCAATGGAGTTCATTGGCCACAGCAAGAGAGTTGCAGCAGCACAAGCAGTTCGTGTGGTTTATTCTCTTGGAGAGATGAGTCTGGCCGGTTTGGCATTACTTATTCGCCAGTGGAGGACCTTGCAAATAGCCACAACTGTTCCCGCCTTAGTCATCGTGGTAATTTATTGCAGGTAAACCATTTCCAAGAACCGTTCAAACATGAAACATCTCATAAAAAGGCTCATAAAAAGGAGGCATGGGGCGACCCCAATTAGTATTTATACAAGAACAACCATATTTCTGCCCTCTCATTGTATATGCCATCTTCAAGACATGAAAACTGGAAGAACACTCATTTCATGGTCACAAATACGTAAAATTACAGCTATAACAGTGTAAAAATGTGTAGCTGTAATAGTTACATATAATAGTGAACAGCTGTAAACAGCTGTAATAGTGAACTGTTGTCCATTGTTCGTTTTAATGCCTTGAAGACGGTCCCCACAATAAGGCGTAAATATTGCTGTTTTTGAATTAAATTAGTGACGGAATGTAATTGTACGGTATCGACCCACATGTGACATATCATTCGTCCAACACTTTAATTATAAAATATCCTTATGAAACCAATAAACGTATGCTGTTAGTGACCGGTTTCCATGAATTTTGTTTTGCTGGGGTAAAAGAAATAAAAACGGATCAAGAATGTAACGCATTTTCTGCGATTTTAGTGCTTTTTGAATCCTCGTGGAAGCTTATTTTGAGAAATTCCTCAACTACACCAAACTCCTTGTTCGTTCACCTTTGTCACTTAGTAGTATGCAAGGTTTTGGGTCAGTGCGTGGCTGATATTAATCCTTAATACGAAGTCTCTCCTTTTACTAATACATACATAATTTTGTTTGTATTAATTTTATCTTCTTGGTCTTCAGACTTTTTCCCGAGTCCGCTCGATGGCTGTTAAGCCAAGGTGAGAATGAGAAAGCTAACGTGGTGATTTGCCAGATGGAGCGATGGAACACGCAAGCTGAAAAGGGATTACAATGCTCCAGCTTCAAAAGCTATGGATCTACGGAAGAGTGTAAGGTGAGCATAAATAACAAGTTTTATTTCTTTTTGCTTGTGTAGAATCACAGCTTACTAGTTTGGGGTAAATCCGTATAAAGTTCAGAGCTAGAAGTGAAACAAAATCCTTAGAGCCAGTGGATAGAAACGACTTTTTTTTTTCACATAGATCGCCTAAACTGGAGTCCTGGCATTCGTAAGCACATCTGCACGCAAGGTTGTCAAATGGGGGTTTGTGGCATGTAAACAATCTTAGGAATTTCCAAGCGAAATTGTCCTCCCTCCCAAGATAACCTTAGCTGTTGATAAGGACGTTAATCTGAACATTTCCTTTGTTTGATGTTAACCTTATAATGAGACGGACCCAACTAGATACTTGCGCGTGCACTGCTGTATGGCAAGGATTAGCTCCCTTAAAACCACACCATGATTTTATGTCGGCTCCCTGTGAGTCTCACTTGCGCAGCTATTCAACCTGGTTGTATAAACTAGACAGTGGCGTAGCTACGTTAGGCAAGGGCCGGTGGCAAATTACCCGCTATGGGGTCCCCCTTCTTCATAAAGGATGGCGCATACAAAACGCACTAGCTGAAAAATACCTTAAGTTAATAACTTTTTCTAAAATTTTTAAATAGTGAAAACATGAACCACTTTTTCGTTCTCGGTCAAGTGGTCTCTATTTTCACTTTTCACAAGAGGAGCATGCTGCATGGCCATCAGCTCCAGAGACCCCATTCATTCGTGGCAGCTCAATGATAAGAAAACTTGACTCGCTATTAGAAGCAAATTAGAACCTTTTTAAAATGTAAATTTTTTCTGGAGCCCCCTTGGGTTGGTGGCCGGTGGCATTCTGCCACCCTTGCCACCCTGTAGCTACGCCACTGAAACTCGGGCAGGTCTATTCTTCTGGTCGGGCCCTTGGGCGAGTGGAGTTGCTATCGAAGCCCAGGACGGACTCAGATAATAGTTCACCCAGCAAGTGCCCGAGATCCTGACCAGAATAATACACCAACTCACTGCGAGATGCCGGGGTTTATCTAACCAATTTGGATAGTTGGGTGAATTCAACTAAAAACAGAGCCGATATGATAGCCCAGTAGAGTTTGAGGATGAGCTAATACTTGTCCTTACAGCACTGCAAGCACGAGTAGGTACCCTGGTCTGTCCCACTCTTAAGCCTGGGACAAACTTAAGATAGTCATTCATGCTTGCACTGCTGATGGGCAAGAATTAGCTCCCTCTCAACTCCAGTTGTCCAATTCTGTTACCCCATTAGCGCTTGAGCTTACAGAACGATCCGATCCAGTTATATAAATTCCATTTATATAAATTCCAGTTATATAAATTACAGTTATATAAATCCCACTGCGAGTGGGATAAGTAGGGCCATTGTTCTGATTCAGCAATCGACCGGAAATAGGATATTTAAGAGACTAAATCCATACATTCTTCAACAGCAAATTCGACCTATCTATTTGCTACCTATTTGCTAGCTTTAATCTGTTAAGTCACTCATAGATGGGACTAATGGCCTTGAGTACTTGCCGCACAAACTACTAGCCGAGTCTCTCCCAGGCTTTTGAAACCACATATGGAGAGCGGGAAGGGAAACAGGCTTATGGCTAGTTAACAAATGTGCCTTAGGCAAATAGAAAATGAGGTCATCGCTCCTAATGTGGGTCCTGATTTGAACTCTCCCGTTCGTTCTTAGGAGTTTTTAGCAACGAACACAAAGGAGACGGATGTCTTGTATTTGTATGACTGCTTGCTACACTAACTACTAGCCGAGTCTCTCCCGGGCTTTTGAATCCAACTCTGGACTCCCATAGGGAGGGTGGCAGAGAACCAAGCTAAATGGCTATTTGACAAATGTGCCTCAGGCAAATATAAAATGTGGTGACCTCCCCTAATGTGGTTCCAGAGTTGGACTCGCCCGTTTTCGTTTTAAGGCCGCAGTATTCTTAAGCGTTTTTAGCCATGAAACGAAGGGGACAGCTTGCTTGTATTGTTTAAATGACGTTTGTGTGGCAATTTTCATTGTAAATCCCAATTCTTGCTCCTATTTTACAATCATACGATTTATATCCATTGCGTGTTTCACATCTTTATCATTTGTTATGATGTTCCTGGTTCGCCTGTCTGACTCATTTTAACTACGGCCACCAATTAATTGTGGGTTTCTAACTTATCTTTCCATAAGGATAATATTAGCAATCACAAAGTTTTGTTCAGTAGTATTAAGAGGTGAAATTATTACTGTACGCCTCTTTAGGTGGAAAGAAAGAATCGGGTAGATGAGTTCGTGCCATCTCCGGGTGGAAAACCCAAACAAAATGATAATGATGTGAAGAACTTGTTTTAATTGTGTTAAACCGTTACGCAACGTATAGAGCAGTGACACGACGTAGTATTATTGTGTAGCTGCAAGGAGCACTGGAGGGAGAAAGGAAGATCGTCTTATTGAAGCCAATGCTATTAGACTGGATTTCTTAAGCCTATAACGCGCGATTTTTGTTGTTGGAGAAAAAAAAAAACGTTCTTTTAAGCCTAAGAAATCCGCTCTCAAAGCACTGTCTTGACTAGAAGTGCCGTTGTTTTCCGTTACATTTTAATCTAGTGCACCTTGTAGCTATTACCTCCAAACAGTGTCTCGTAGCCAATATGACGTCACTTGACGCTCTATATCAATCGTTCTTCAGAAAACTGCAGAAATTAACCTTTAACGGCAGGATTGCGACTACTTTTTTGTTTACTGCGGAGCTGATACAGTTGTCTCCGTATAGCAGGGTAGATTAGTAAGTAGTGACGCTTTTCTGAAAACATGGGCTAAAGAAAGTCCTGCTTCCACCAACGGCACCAGAAGGCAGCACTTGTCTGGTTCTCGTAGGAGGCGAAAATTTAAATACAGAATGGCAGGATCGTTACCATAGCAACAATCTGTAATAGCGACAATACCTGCAGAAACGGACGAAATACTCGTGTAGTGGGCAACATCAGTAGTGGCACCAACAATAACCTCCAGGGGGGGGGGCACACATTATCAACGGCTTTCTACTAAATAACAGTAATTCTAAGTTTTATCAATAGTTTACTTATAAAAAAAAAATGCCTGTACGAATAGGCCTACGACGAGGAAACTCTGTGTTGTGTAAGGGATGGGGCCTTGGGGGGGGGGGCGGGGGGGCATAATTAATTTGCAGTTTCAACAATTGAATAACAAGAAACCCTACAAGATCGTTGCTGTATTTTTTTTTTTACTGTTGGCGTGAATACCGTTTTAGTTTGTGACTTTGTCTGAACTCAAAAATTTTTTTTTGGGTGGGGGGCACCCAAAAGGCACAAGTAAAATCTAGGGGGGCACGTGATCTTATCGTGATCAATTTGTATTAGTGACGCTAAATAGTTTTGATCCCCATGATGCTTTGCGCTTCCCGTTACTTCAGGACAGCGCCCTCTGGCGGTAAATCGTTGAAAGCATTTGGACCAATACGTTTACCGTTGTGAGAGAAAGAGTGGCACTACCTATGCTTTCTTCTACCCTGCCGTATACCATGGGGTTTGAATAACATCTCTGTAATGTGTGGTGCAGTGGCAACCCGGACCACTGCACTGTGACTGAGGTTGGCGCTAATGACCAAGTTGTCGACGCGCCATTAAGCCTCAATTCCCCCCCCCCCCATGGGAATAGTTGGTGGACTCTTGCCCCAACTCTTGCTCCAACTCTTGCCCTATTCTCATGCCAAAACCAAACAATGAATGCTGAAAGTTGACTTGCCCCCACCTCCCCGTCATTCCACATGCCCATCAGCTGGTGCCCGAAGTTTCTTACACTTTTTGTAACAGTGGCATGTAATTTTTTTTTAACCAGTTAACAGTGACGTGTACAGATCAGTGAGGAGAGGGCTGTGCAAACTTTTGGTATAAAGGCACAGTCCATTTTGGGAATAAACATTTTTAAGTGCACACGACCATTTAAGTTTGAACTGATGACCGAGTGAGCAGTAAGGAAGACATGCACCGACGTTCAGGCCAACTGGGATAAAATCTGCATTGACTTGCTTTCCACTACAGGCGTGAAACCAATATACAAGATCACGATGTCTTTGCAGGGAATCAGAATCAGCAAAATTTGTAGACATCTCATGCTGCAAAAAATAATTATTTTAGCATAAAAAAATTGTTGACACAATAATTTTTCTGAACATGTATTGTTTTTAATGGCAGGAGTTTCTTCATTGTCTCTCCCCCCCCCCCCCCCACGCACTAGGCGACCAGGCAGCGCAACTAGGTCACTGTGGCCAATGAGAATGATTAGTGTGTGGTTGTACATAACTCTCATTGGCTGCAGCGACCTAGTTGCCTATGCACAGGAACCCTTAACGTTGACGTTCCTCTATCCGAAATAAAAGAATTTAAGAAATGTTTTAAATTTTCTGCGCAACAATACACATACTAATTAGGTTTATTTGACTTTCACAGGCTTCCGTAAAGAATTTGACTGACAAAGTCGTTGAAAAGCCACTTGGAAAGCAAGCTTTCGGCGCATTAGGTTCTGGACGACTTCTTTTTCGAACGATCGTTATAACACTCATTAGGTACGTATCAGCAAAGATTGGTACTCTGGGTATTCTTATTTCGTTAAATGCTATGTAATTCAACTAATTACGAACCAGTTTTGCAGATTTGTTTGTCTTTTATGATCCACATAGTTAGCTTCCTCACTTTTTAAAAAAAAATTAATTTCTTTTGAGCCTTAAATCAGTCGGAGCAATTTAATGCTCGTGTGGCTGAACTGGCTCAATTTTGAACATTATAAGACGATTTTGAGAAGAAGAAATATCTGGTAAAGGGAGGAGCCAACTCGGGGATTCGACCATTGTATGGGGCCGAAAGATTGTCCAGAATTCGCCAGAATAGTTCCCATACCCGCTGAAGGAGCATGGTAGTCTCTCACGCTACCCTGGCCGGCAGTCCTTGCGGGGACTTTGCCACGGTCCCCTTTCCAGGGATTCGACCAGATCCGCAAACCTCCAGCAAGCAGGCTGAGTTCTCTCACCGCTCAGCCACAATGATCACTTATGTCTAGGTTGTGTCTAAAAATATTTTAGGGTTACACAGGGAAGCTTGACAGAGCCTTGTTGTGGCCATCCTTATGCAGCATTAGCGCAACTGTTAGTAGAAGTAACTAGAGAAGGGCCACATTTTTGTAAGCCATTGAACGAAATTAGTTGACCTGGTATCGATTGATCCCAGTGAAAAAAATTAAATCCGTCCTATAATACTTTGGACGTTAAATGAAAACTTGAAGATTGCTACAGCGAGTAGCAATCTTAAGTTTTCATTTAACTTTCAAACTATTAGTCGTTGCGATTAACCTGGCTAATAGGATTGACCTTGGCGGCCTTTCCCTGGTTGAGTGATATCACTACCTTCAAAGGCCGATCGTTTTTGGAAACTCGGTGGGTTTTTCTACCAGTTTTGGTTTTGGGTGGATAAAATGATAACGTAAAGTTTATCTGTATAAGGTGGTTACTTAAAAGTGCTTTCGGGGGAGGTGGAAAATTGGGATGTGGAGAGACATAATCGGGGGAACAGAACGTCGTAGATACATACAGTATAAATTCACCCGTCTTTAGACTGGGAAACCTTTCACCAGTCTTTAGACGGACCGGCTTCTAGTATAATAAGATCGTAGAATTAAGAGTAGTGAACTTTTTTAAACAGTGGTATTTTGAAGAAACTAACAATTGATTTAACAATGATTTTAAATTTGAAATGCATGACGCTTATCTTTGCTAACTTGCAAATCTATCTGCCTCTCCCAAACAAACGAAAATGACAATGCAAGCGGGCTAAAGGTTTGGTTTGGACTTTTGTTTTACAAACGCACTTATTTATGCAAACGAATATTTTGTTAGCCAGACAACACTGACAGAAATTACATTTCCGTGAGGGAATCATCATCCACTTTGATTTGAATGAAGAAAGTTCGGTTGAAAAAACTTAATATGGTGAAACATGGACTAGATACATGAGCGACCAAACTCTACCAATATTGCAAACAGTGCATCCAACACCAGCCGTGCGTAGCATGGGCTTCCACCAATTTTTAGTAAAGTTTAGCAAGTGCTCTGCTAAAGTTTTTCCAGAACTTCTTCACACAAAAAAAAAACAAGTGTGGTAACAATTTCAGTACTTGCAAGTACAACACACTTTTCATCGTATCTGTGGCTTTTGTTGTGGTCACTGGGTTACCGGATTATTCTGGATCACCAAGTCTGACCCGAAATACCGAGTGGGATGTTCAGACCTGGTTACCCGGCTGAAAACAATATAAATTACCAGGTGACCAAGTTTACCAAGTGCCCAATCCAAACTCTGGGAGCCACATACATGTTTGAGAAGATTGCAGCATGCCAGACATTGAGCTGGATAAATGGAATGGAGTGTACAGTAGAAAAATGAGATACGACTCATTAAGTAGTCCAAGCTCAAATCTGATGAAACAAACGGACTTGTAATAGTCTAGGATCTTGAACAGAAACTCTTAGCTCTGCGTGGTTAGGTAATAAGGACGCACTTAGAGCCTACAATGCGCCATTGCTGTTGAAGCAACACCTAAATTACACCCCAGCTTTGGTATATGCCATGGTTGGACTGCAGGTAAAAAAAAAAAAAAAAAAAAACTCGTGCCAAGGTGTGCGCAGTCGTTCATTTAAATTGTCATTGTACGGCAGAGATGGGATAATATCGACATTGGAATTACTGCATTTAGAAAGTGTAGCCCATTACACAGGAGCTAGGTCTTTATAGTGGTGATGTATATATTATGGAAATTAATAATTAGTAAATTAATAAATAAAAAGAATTCAGCAAAATTTCTGTCAATTTTAAAAAGAGATTACAAATTTTCTCTAAGCCAATAAAAACTCTTCGAGTGCTCTGTTGACCAAAATAATGAATTAAACAGGGATCAAAATCAATGCAATGTTGCATATTTTAACAACAGTTTAAAGAGCTTATCTGTCACTGAGTGGAAGATATGAATACTTCGTAACATTGTTAACTCAATGAAATTACTGGAGTAAAAAATATGAAAAAAAAACAAACATTTTCGCGTTGACAGAATGATATGTAAAGATAAACGCCGTCGTGCATGCATTGTATGCTAGAATACCTCCTAAACAGTGTTGACTCGTAACGATCCACCTGCTCGTAGCTTTTCGGCTGCCATTTCTGCCGCTTTTGAGGGCAGAAATTGGTCGTTTTTATCCGCTTTAAATGACTGTTTTATGCTTTTAATGTAGGATGACTTAGTGGCTTTTGCCATGCTTTAATTTTATTGCTAACCTGAAGACGAAAATTGAAAATTTTCGAAACGTTGTTTGTAGTTTTATGTAGCACTGCTTGGTTTGCCTTCACATAATCTGTTACTGTGCATTTTACTCCATTGCACAATGTGTCTCGCATTGTGGTAAATGGAGCAGATTTCATACTTATTTTTTTCTCCTTTCAGATTTCTGAACGGCATTGTCTACATGGGTATAACCCTCAGCTCCACAGCTTTAAGCACCAGTTCAGTTATGACTTTTTTCTGGTCGGGACTCGTTGAAATCCCAGCCCACATTAGCTGCATCTTTATCATGAATCTCTTTGGCAGAAGGCTTTCGTTGGGAGTCTCCTTCTGGTTAACAGCCTTGCCTCTGTTTGTTTTGGTGTTTTTGCCTAACAACCAAGGTAAGGAACGATCATCCTTAGGCCTATCTCGGAAGGACAGTATTTTCCCCTACTTTTTCCTTACCTTCAATCTGAAGACACTGTGTGCTGTTTAGAAACATCAAGGCCAGAAATCGTGAAATAACCTAGTTACCCCCCCCCCCCTCCCCCATGTTTATTTACCGTGAACTGCAGTACCAGTCAGAGGAATCTTTTTATTTAAAATGCCTATAAATAGTCCTTGGCAAGACGTCGGTCCCCCCCCCCCCCCCGCCTCAAAAAAATGCTTTAAGGTCAGAAATTGGGCT
>JAHWFP010036049.1:22542-37924 GCA_023313725.1 Lithobius niger
TAAAAATGGATATCTAGAAGGTGCAGAACACCAATCCATAGGCAGGAAAATACAGGTACATTCTTCACTAATGAATACAAGTTTCCTTCATTACGTTAAGGTGATTAACACAAATACGATAATGCAGAACAAATTTAAATAGATAAAGCAAATTAACAGAAAATCTACACAAAATCCTACTTTTTAGCCATAGTAGTTGATTTATTGTGAATCTGCACTCAGTGGTGTACCTTCCCGATAGCCTCTTGGAGCAGAGGGACGCAGTACTCAAAGTTTGTGGAGCTTACTCATTATTTTTTTTTAAATTTGCATTAGCGGTTGCTTTGATCCATTAAAAGAAAGCTATTTAGCTTGTTCCAAAACCTTCTCTTTGGGGGCACCAAACTTCATTGGGTGGGGGGGGGGAGCACGTGCCCACGGTACGGTACCCCCTGCCCCCGTGATTTCGCCCCTGCTTTCATACAATTACAGAAATCAGGCACAAGACTTCCTCTAGTCGATCGTTAATGCTTTAGTACATAACTAAGAAAAATTGGAAATAAGCCAACAGCGAAAAACATACACTAGAAATAGCGTAGTTCAGTAAGCCACCTTTATGCTCTTACGTTTCGTCGGAGTGGCATGACCCGGATTCGAACCGGCTACCCAGTTCGCCCCCAGATCACTTGCATAGCGCCTTAGTCGCCATGGCCACATCCTCCACTGGCAGGAGGATGTGGCAATGGAGGATGTGGAGGATGTGGCCATGGCGACTAAGGCGCTATGCAAGTGATCTGGGGGCGAACTGGGTACCCGGTTCGAATCCGGGTCATGCCACTCCGACGAAACGTAAGAGCATAAAGGTGGCTTACTGAACTACGTTATTTCTAGTGTATGTTTTTCGTTGTTGGCTTATTTCCAATTTTCCTTAGAGTTATTTCCAGCGATTTATGTCCATTTATTTAGTACACAACCACAAGATGATGTTAACAAGTGATTGCTTATCGCTACCCCTTGATTGGCTCCCCTGCAATGCCCAAATTGTATTGCCCGTATCTTCCGTGTTTGTGGCGCGATTTCAGTTCTGTTTCCTTTGTTGAACTTGTGGTATCACCCCAAACAACTTTCTAATTTACTTAGTGCCCGTATCTTGGAATAGTTTAGAAGATATATTTTGGATGACCTTCAAACGACCTCCAAGGTCAGTTTGGAAATTCATCGGATTCGCCATAGGTGATTTCCTATATGAGTACGTTGTTATTACCAACTCATGCCCAGTATATAGTCCTTTATTTTGGGTGGACGGGACTTCTGGGACATACTGTATATCTGCTTACACCGTGGTATAGCCTGCAATGATTACTGTGGGTTGGCGATCATCAGGACGACCAATCCAAACACAGAATTAAAGCAGACGTGACATGCGGCGGCTTCTAATGCTACAACAACTATGCCGTAAAATAAGCGGAGCTGAAGACTGCTGCGCACAGTCCAGAACCAGGCCCATGGGTGAATGTGGGTGGAACCGCTAAACACTGAGGCATGTGCTAAGTCTAGTTCGCAAATGACGATTCCCCCCCCCCCCCCCCAAATACATAGTCCTTTTTGAAGATTCTTCCCCAAGAGCAAACTTTCGAAGATAGTTCGACGGTTAGAAACTGAAAAACAAACAACGGTTTAGCACCATCTTTTTTTCAAAATAGAATGAAAATATAATTTTTCGACCATTTTTTTTTACATCAGGTTTTAGAATTACGGATCGGCATTATTCTTGCTTCCGATGCCGAAAAACTAAAATATGCAAACGTTTTGAGACTTTTTTTCTCGTTAATAAAATTGGTAGGTAGGCAATGCTGGTTAAACGCAATTCGGTTGACTAACTACCAGAAATAACACAAGTTTTTATTGTTTCAATTTTACACCCCTTACCACGCATCTGAATTCTATCAATATTTAAATACAAACCCCGTGTCGCTTATTAACTCAGTACTAAGTACAAAAGAAAATGTAGGATTTCGACTTTGGACTTGGGTTTAACAATGCTACGACTTTTATTAAGTTAGCCAGCTAAAGCCAAGTCGATCAACATTAATCATAAGGTATATTCTGTCCTTTACTGAGATGCAATATAACGGTACTTTGTAGAAAATGTTGGAACTAGAGCGCAAACTAAGCCATTTGGGTAAACAACACTTCCCCCTTTGGCATCAGAAAGCATTCAAACATGTCTTTAAGAAGAGGAAGAGTCATTCACAGTCAGTAGGTGTTCAAACATCTTACGACGAAGAGTCCATTAACCCTGGAAAGCAGTTGAGTATCCCTCTGAGATCATAATATCATTCTTTAACTCTTACTTCAGCACACGACTTAATCAAGCTGTATTTCGAATACGTGCTCCTTTGTACAACGAGTCCCTTTCAATGGTAGTTTTAACACAGTATTATCCCCAATTCCAGGTATTACTTTAAAAAAAAAACAGTCAAAATTTCGATTCCTACCACACAAATAGGTAAATTATGAAAAAAACTATACATAGAATTAATTTCTCATTGTAATAAATAACGCGTGTTTCCTTAAGTGGTTTATATAAATAGGCAAATGCTATCTAAGAGCTAACACAAAGTAAGGTAAACACAGTTTAAAGGCAAAAACAATCTACGTACTCACTGAGACTGCGATTCTGATTCTCGAGAAGAATTTTCTAAATTCTCCTTACCAGAAGAATTTTCTAAATTCTCCTTAGCAGTCTTCTGCCCTCCACTATCTAATCCTCTTTCCGATCTTTGCTGCCGCAATTTTTCACGGTAGATCCGGTTCCTTTCTCGCTCCTTTTGCCGATAAGATGGGTCACTGCGCAGTTTTTGAAGGTACAGCCGATTACGCTCTCTTTCCATTTGTCGGTAGTAGGGATCTTGGCGCAGTTTTTGCTGGTGGAGCTTGTTCCGCTGCCGAGCAACTTCACGATGTTCTGGATCAGCTTGTTTCCTTTTGCTCCTTCTGAGCTTGCTATCTTTGCCGTTGCTGTGGTGGGAAACGAACATGGGCTTGTGGCCTTTAGAATAATCTAGGGGAATTTCATTAAGAGAAGTAAACATAGCATTTATTTTCAAATCAATGCTATCGTCGGTTTGGGATGGATCTTCGGTAGAAATTCCAGGTTCAACTTCCTGTTTTATTACCCGAAATTTCTTTGTTCTTCGATTTGCACTTGACGCCTTTCTTTTGCGACTTGCACCTTTTTGTGCCTTTTTTGTTGGCTGGATTTTTGCAGGTGGTTGTTTTGTTGGTTGCGGTTGATGCAAATTGGCTTGAACCGAAACTGGAACTGGCACCTTTTCTACTGATTCTGAAGAAAGAGGATTTGCTTGGAACGGGATAAGTGGCGTTTGTACTACTTCCGCTTGCTGTGGTTGGCAGAAATTTGGCGGTACGGGCACTGGTGGTTTTGGCCTTGAGATTAGTCCGTTAGCAGATTTTCCAGTGTTAGGAGGAAGTTGGGAGCTCAAGTGTCCTTGTACAGAAGCAACAGTTCCATCCTCCTCGACATGACATAGACTCCACCATTCTTCATTACATCCCGGATTCAACACTCTTTTGCGATTCTGCTCCGAGCCACTGGGTCTCACAAACATGAATCCAGTAGAGTAATCAGAATTTGCTTTTATCAAGGCGACTGGAAATGGTTCCTGAGGTTTATTTTTCTTTTGTGCTGTTGGGGTAGTAAGTAGTCGTCCGTCAAGTCCTTTCATAATCTTAAGATAGTCTTTAATTGAGCACAGTCGCTTTGGTGGTGGAGCAGCAATGGTGTTGTACGAGTGCGGCACCAGCGAGTAGCCATATGGTTTTCCATCCAACTCGGGCTGAATTGCCCCTGGAGACCTAATTCTATGTCTGCGATGAGCTGCAGACGGTAGAAAAGGAGGCACATTCTTAGACGAATCGGGTGCTGCAGACTCATTCTGTGCAACAGCAGAGTCAGCAGACGTTCCATAGGTCATGCTATAATAATCTCCACTACTTATGCGAGAATACGGCGGCATGGTCTGTCGAGGCATGTTTGGCTGAGTTGGGACTAGGTGATACCGTGTTCCCAGAATTTGTAAATCGTCTGTTGCCGAAGGGTCAATTACAGTTTCAAACTCAAAGGATTCACGTTTAATACTGTGAACAACTTGACATTCTTCATCTCCATTCGCTTCAATTTCAATAGACATTACTTCATCAGGAATGCTACACACATCCATTATAACTGCTGAGCAGTTGGGGGTTTCAACTGCATTCGTATCCTCTATCCACAGAGCAGAGTTATTATTGGCATCGTACGACTGCAATGCTTCGTGTTGGCTTATTTCATTTGGCTCAGTTTCATCAGTGCACGTGTTTACGTCCATCTCAACATCAGTGCACTTCTCAACCTCCATATGTAATTGCAGGTTAGAGTCAGCATCATTGCAGTCACCGTTAGTGTCCATTTCTGAATGAACTATCAATACAGGATTGGCGGTTTGAGTAGTGTCGGCTTCATCTTGGCTACGGGTCGGTAATTCACTACTATTACATTTATTTAATCCAATAACAGAACATGTGATAGGTTCAGTACTATCAGTAATTTTTTCAACTACAGTATCTGAAGAAAGAGTTTTGCCAACACTGTTTAGTAGCTTTACATTTTTATTGACACTGGATACCACTTTAATAATTTTGTTTGGATAAGTTGGCTCTATAAAGATGATATTTAACTTATTTTCCTGTGTTTCAGAAAAAACACGCGATTCATCACTGACAGTGGCTGAAACATTTGATGAAAGGAAATGAGAGTCGCACGTCTTTGGTTCAACTTCCAAGTGTACAGAGCTAAGTCGTTCATCACGTTCAGAATTTTCCTCAGATTTCTCCTTACCCACGTTATCCTCTTCAGATAGAGCCCCAATATTGTCAATCACACCGCCACAACTAGGTTCACTTTTGCGGTGATCGTAGTTAACAGCATCATTAACACCACTGTTCGTATTTTCCTGTCGTTGAGTATTTTCTGTAATTTTCCTGCAATCTTCTATTTTTTCTTTGAATTTGCTAGATATTTCAACATTGTCATGGGGTTTTTCTTGAACGATCTCACTATTTATGATTTTGTCATCAAGTTTTTCCGTACCTGTCATCACACACCCTATCAAGTTGTTGCTGTCATTTTGGTTTTCTGCTAGAGTAGGATTTTTTGTGGTCATCACCTCTGGACAAAACTCAGGGTCCAAACTACAACGCTTATCTGTAACAGTTTGCAAACTAACAACAGGAACTTCGTTATCATTACATTTTGCTGCCTCCATGTTGTTGCTGACCATGAAATCATTATCTTTCTTTCTCTCGTCACTATTTATGGTTGTTTCATCAATTTTCTCCGTATCTGGCATCACACATCCTATCAGGCTGTTGCTGTCATTTTGGTTTTCTGATAGAAAAGGGATTTTTGTAGTCGTCACCTCTGGACAAAACTCAGGGCCCAAATTACAACCCTTGTCTGTATCAGTTTGTGAACTAACAGCTGGGAGTTCGTTAGCATTACAATTTTTTGCCTCCATGTTGTTGCTGGCCATGAACTCTTCATCTTTCTTTCTCTCGTAAGCATTTTTTAGGCATACCAGTGATTCAGCGGCCTCACTGCACTCCATGGGTTCAGTCTGGGCAACTGCCCGAATTTCCAATCTCTCGACAAACTTCTGGATTATTTTATTGTCAACAGGCATTTTAGTCGATGTATAGGTCGAATCTTTGTCAAGTCTCTGAACTGCCACTAATGGCACTGAGGAACTTGACGGCATATCATTAGGTGGCTCTATTTCACCATCAGAAAAAACTTCAGCATCTGGAGATTCAGGTGACTCCCATTTATCATAATTGCCATCTGATGGCTTAATTGGTACATCTTTTGATTCAGTTTTGTTCACTTGCTGTGCAACCATAGCTTGCGTAGATAAACTGGAACAGAAAGTATTCCTTTCTTTATCCAGTTCTGCGACAGCAACAATCGCAATTGAAGAACTGGGAAATGCAATGTCCGTAACAGGCATCTTATTCGGAATGTCAGGCGTGTGTCCACTGTTAACCAAGAAATTAGAGGAAACAGCCAGTGCATTAATTTTCTCTTGTTCCGATATCTCTTCACAAGTGATCTGTTTGACATCAGGAGATTTAGGAGACTCAATATGGTAACAAAGATTTACTGACTTTTTGGTGCATTCAAACTTGTCCGTATTATTGTCTAGAAGTGGAGCCTGATAGTTACTGCTTTTGACTACCGCATTTGCAGCATGGCTGTTTGCCTCACTAATGGTGTTAAAGTTGGCTGGGGTAAGCGTGACCAATTCACTAGATATATCAGTAGCAACCCCGACGCCCTGTTCAAACGCATCACATTTTTCAGGAATTATTTTGCAGTCTGTCGCTGCCCTGTGCACAACTGTTAGATCACTGTTGTAAACATTTGCACAAATTGGCGTAAATCGATGCACTTGTTCACTCTCCATATTAAAATTTTCCGTTGCCATATGAATCTCTTCAGTAGGGTTGGTATTGTCTTTACCATCGCCACTATCTACTTGTGAATTATCACTTATGTTTGTGTTCTGTAGCAGCTTAATATTACTTTGTTTTTCACTCACGTATTGCTTCATTTGTTGAGAAATAGGTATCATTTGAGTCGTGTCTTCATGCTGCTCTAATTCTGCTTGCGTACAAGATGTTAAATCAACATCATTCAACATTCTATCACCTCGGTTACTTGCGTCATCTTGTTTTATTTCCACATTAAAGCGGGAATTTGATTCGGCGTTGTCATTGTTCGTAAATGTGTTTATCTTCATGGGAGGTAATAATCCTCCCAGCAGAACAACTGTCGTGCTACACGTGTCTGCCATTTCAGGAAGTGGTATTTTGATTTCTGTTTCATCAACAGCCATTTGATTAAAAGAATTATTACTCTCTTTCACCTGCATCTCATTTTCTACCAAAGCTGCAAACTCCCCACTTTGCAACTCTGTATTGTCTGGGGAGCTAGAGGAAACGTAACCAACCTCGAGTGTTTCAATCTCCATGGCACAATCCAATTCAGCACGTTTTTCAACGCCATTAACATTTCCACTAAGAGATACCGTTTTAGTTGCTACATCCTGCGTTTCTTTTAGCCACTCCGTTTGCGTTTTAGCAGCAATACTGTCTTTAAACTTTATATGCTGGCTTATCTCCGAATTCGAAATTGATTCGGTGTTAATAACGCTTTCATGAACGTCTACTTCCATATTGTCCGTGGATACTTCGATTTCCGGAACCGCGTATTCCTTGCCACCATTTGCCGAGTCAGCATCATCACTGGATAATTCTGCATCCATTTGCCCGGTGGTTGATAATTTTGATGCCAACCCGAAGAGAGAAAGCGAGTACGAGTGATGCGATTCTTCGATCTCCGGTAATGAGGTAAGATCTTTCGTGGGATGCTTTGCCATCCGAATTTGGTCAGCAAACTTTGTCCTCTCCAATTCGATTCCAGCCACTGGGTCTTTGTTGACACAAGTTTCTACTTCCACGTTACAGTAATTAACAGATTCAGCCTTGTAGTCAGACATTTCTTCTAATACAGTACAAGGAGGGTTTTCTTTAAGCTTAATGGATTCCTCCAGCATTAGGATGTCTGGCCTATTGTTAGGGGCAATTTCCCTTTCGTCCATCTTATCTGAGCATAGTGATTTAGAGTGGTTTTCACTTTCAGTTGATTCAGTCTTCAGCTCGGTGAGTTTCTCAAAATTCATTTGGTAGTTAGACTTATTTCCTTCTGTTTTTATTCCATTATTGACTATAACAGACAATGATTGTTCCTCAGAATCAGGAATTGGTTCAGGGGATTGACTCGGTTCAGAGAAGTCTGTCTCTATCTCAATCTGGACATCAGAATTGATCTTATGCGTGGACTGCACATCCATTGTCGCAATATCGTGTAAATTAGTATCCCCTTGTTCATGGGAGCATGGATTTGGATTAAGTTTACTGTTAATTTCTCCTCCAGTGATGCCCGAGACGGTGGTTTTAGTAAAACTCAAATTGGCTTTATCTGTGTCAGAGACGTAATTAGTAACTGGTTCACTACTGTGGTCCACCTCAAGTTCAGTATCCGTTGATGGGCTCGATGCAGCTGCCTTGTGTTCAGTTGTACCACCTACAGGTTTCTGAAAGATGGTATCACTTAAACTGCCAACTGCTTCAGATTTTGGAATAACAGGAGAGGATAAAATTTCATTATCACTGGTTGTCTCCACTCTCGTCAATTCGTTGGCATGATTTTCTTTCTTCATTGGTAGTTCATTCTCAATCCCTGTCTGTGGAACTGAGGTCAGCCTAAGTGTGTCAGAAGACAGTTCTGCTTCATGCTTAGTGTGCAAAAGTGGACTCGTTATACTATATTGTTCTATAACTACACAGTCTTGTGTTGTTGATTCTTGAATTAAATCACTATTCCATTCTAACCGAATTCTTTTAGCTGTACTTGGGCTAGGCGCATTTAAACTGCTATCACATTCTTTCTGGTTTAATTGCGGGTTTTCACTGTTGATTTCCTCTTCTTTGGTTGCCACGTTATAACTAGAATCTCTTTTATTTCGTCTTGCATACATCTCGTCTTGCACACTAGTATTGCTGCAAGAAGTAGGCATTGTAAAGAAGCAATTATCAACACTACTACTGGCAGTAGCTGGTAAACAGGAATGCCAAGTCAGTACTTCAGTATTGTGGGAAACTTCTTTAGCTAATGGTTCTATTTCATGTCGTCCACAAGTTTTGAAATCAGGAATTTCATCCTGAGCTTTTCTGACTCCTATGCACGTAACGGGCTCTGCTTTGTCTATTCTCTTCCCATCACCTTTATTCTTCCCATCATCACTGTGATCATAGCTCACTGAATTCGCATCCATAAGTCCAACCTGATTTGTTTTGTAGTCGTGCTCCTCTTCCCTTACAAATGAAATGTCATCGATGTTGCGACTGCAGTCTGCTTTAACTGTTTCCAAACTGCCTGGGTCTATCCGTAACCGTTTACTGGTTGGGCATTCGTCCTTGGTTGCCGAACCGAAAAAGAGTCCATCATCAGATTCACTGCGAAGCACAGGTGCCATGCCCATCTGATGCATTGGTGCTCTCATTTCATACCAGTTTTGAAGCCCAAAGCCTGAGCTACGAACAGGATCTACTCTGCAACTGCCCAAGTCAACACCTGCAGTTTTAGGGAATGCGTGTCCTGCGGTAGTTTCATTTCTTTTGTCTGCTTGTGTGCAGCTGCTTGAGAACGTGCCATTGCTGTTATTGTATTCTTTTACCTCACTTTGAGTAAAGTTGGGGTTGCGTGTATGAAGATGGGGCCAATTTGTTGGGGAGTGTTGGTCCTTTTGTGGTTTGGAGACTCCAACAACAGGATTATTCCTTTTAAGTATTGCTCTTGCTTTACCAAAAATCATTCCGCTGATGGGCAGTTCTTCAACTACTCTGCACTTAAGTGAAATCAAACCATTTTTACAAGATTCAGGTAAAGTGTTTATCTGTGGTATGGACGTGCTTATCTGATGGCGTTTATCCAGTTCATTTTCTCTGATGGGAAGCAATTCCATGTTGTAACTGCATGCTGTAGTGTCCACATTTGTACGAGGTTCCTTTGCAATGTTAATTTCTTGTGAGTTTACTTCTAGATCCTCAGTTCTTTCCTTACTTTTTTCCATCTCGCACTGCACAATTGTGGATTCTGCTTCATTGCTGAAACTAGTGATCGGAAGGCATTGATCCTGAAGCACTCTTGGGTAGTTTTGTAGTTCCGTCTCCATGCTTTTGTTTCTGCCTCCGAAACTCCCGTCTTTTCCAGCTATACCAGACATTTCCATAACTGCAGGTAACTCTTTCACCTGCTCCGGTTTTGAGGTAGGAATTGGACTTGGGCTAACACATCCATCAGTGTTCCAATACTGGGAAGGGATCAAGCCGACTTTTTTGGTATCCAACTCGTTGACAACTTCCATAAGATTATTCCGTCGTTTTCGGCCACTTGTGTTTGAGGTACAAGTCACACTCAGAGACGCAACTTTGTGGGATTCTTGTTTCCTGTTCGTGTCTTCTAGTCTGGCATCACCTTCTTTATGTTTGTTTATTGATGGTTTTCCACACATTGTCTGTTCTTCTACCTCTGCTCTCTTTAAATTGGTGGTGTTACCTGGCTTCTGAATATCTGTGACTGAAGCTGTGTTCAGGTTACTGCTGCTATTTTCACCCTCTGCCCGCAATCCCACAACTGCTACAGTTGTGTGACTCGCTTCAAGATTTGTGCTTTTGCTGTTTATACTATATTCTTCAGTGTCTCTGCACTTAAAGGCGGAAAGAGGGCTCCATTCTCCGCGTGGCTCGGATACCCCACCCACAGTAGCAGGCATGCCGAAGTTACCATTTTCTGTTCCAGTAGAGGCATTATGTCTTCCATAACTATTCAATTCAGTATCTGGATCTTTGTCGGCTGTTACTTTCATGCCAGATTCCTGCAGTATTTCCCCTCTTTTAGCATGTCCACTGGACAGTGGGTCAGAGCTAACTGAACAATGACCTGCATCAATTTGTGCAAGGGTTCCTTCGACACTGGTGCTAGCAGTTTTAATTTCTTTAGTAACGTCTTGTTCTCCATGAAAATACACCGAGTGAACTTGAGAGGTTATTGGGGCAAACTCTTGGCACTTGTCAAATGCAACATCCTCGAGCCGACTACCAGGTTTCTGTTCTTTTTCTGACATAGTGCACCAAATGTTTCAGTGAGCTAAGTCTGCCATCGCTACTTCACTAAGCAACAGTACTTTCTAAGAGCGCTACTCGTAGTGGAGGCGCTATTCGCAGTGGACTATTGTTAAGTGTTATCTTCACATCAGTAACAAAAAGCTGCAAGGTACGATTCAGATTGTCTGAAACGAGAAAACACGAAAAAATAACTCGGTACATTTATTAATACTGCTACAATTTTATCTTAATGAGAATCGTAAGTGTCGCAAGGACTCAATGGCTGTGAAAAGGTTAAAACCATGACTTGGAATAATAAATTTAAATTGTCTTCCTAAAAGTAGCGGCAATTTCCATTGGCTCTTGTGACCATGGGTCCTGTTGCTCTATAATAGCAACGTTTGGATGGATTAGACGTGGAGCCAGAGAGCGGGTGCGGATGCATTTCACGGGAGTATATTTAGTCTACTAATTTTCATTCATCATGAAGCCAGGATCAATGTTTGGGACGATACTTTGTAAAATTCGGCAGCGTAATGACATTACAATTGACCCATTTCTATGATAAAATACATAATTAATGAATTTGTACAATTAATCCTGTCCTGTGGTATACTCCCGTAGAAATTTTAGTTTTGATTTGTCTAACCAAGAGTAGAGGCTTTAGTACTTACAAAAGAACAAAAAAAAAACTTGGGTAGACTTTACCACAGACTGCACGAGATTCTACAGACACCATTTTAAAAAATGGCTGCCGTCAATCTTCCTTTTTGCCAATTTCAGCTTGTAGAGCAGTTACAGTCTCCCTTGACGTGACTAAGTATATGTTTTTTAGCTCAAGGCGTCGGAAAGTAAAGTTCCCATGATCCTAGGATTGATGTATTTACCCCATCAATAGTATTATTTTTTTTTTGTTACAACAAACAAAACAATGTTTATATTGTGGAATGAAACATTCAAGAACAGCTTAACATGAAAACTGTTTTGGGGTGTTTTACATGTCCATAATTGACTGCATATTATCCATTCTTTAAATTTCTTTAATTTTTCAAGTATAAATTTCCCAGCTATTTTTGAAAAAGCCCAATTTTACCTGGATGGGAGGTCAAAATTAGTTTCTATTGCCTAAGGAAAAATACACTACCTGTATATTTTTGCATTCAGTTCCTGGATGCCTGTTACCCTGGAGGAAATAAAAACGTAGATACGCCCAGTTTGCATACCCACTGTGCATGTGTGGCGTGCGCAGGCCTCCTATAAATGGCTCATGGACAAGCCAGCTGCCATCTCTTTTCCTCTCGATATGTCACGATTGGTGACTCAAGAGGGGAGGTTGGGTGTAAGATTTACAGGTAATGTATTTTCCCCTTAGGCAATAGAAACCAATTTCGACCTCCCATCCAGGTAAAATTGGGCTTTCTAGTTGCCGGGGAAAGAAAAATACACTACCTGTAAATTTCTTGCATTACAGATGACCTCGTCGTTTAGGTGGCGAACTGGGTCCCCAGAGGCTCGTTGATCGGTTTTGGATAATGGTCAACCGAGTGGCCAGAGTAGATGATTGCGTGAAGCCATCTAAGCGGGGAGAAATCCAGCCATTGCTGAAGCGAGTCAGCTAGGTGGATTCGGAATTTTTCCTCCTCATTAATATTTATTTTTCTATTATTATTATTAGATAGAAAGGGGGGGGGGGACAAAATCGGGCTTGAGTCTGGATAGTTCATGAGGTGGCTGTCGGGTCATCGGTGGTATTAATATTATTTTTGCGAGATTGAAAAGAATGGGATTTATCTGAGGATTGATGGGTTCAATTCCACGAGTTACTAGGTTGAAAAGCTTTCATGAGGGTAAGTTCATGTGTTGATTTGTCGAACTGGAGACGTTTGGAGGGACACATTAGGGTATTGACAGTTCACTTTAAGAGAGTGTGATGGATTTTTAAAGATGGAATAGGCCTTGGAATTTTTGTAGTTGCGTTGCGGAATTTTTGTAGTTGCGTCGAAAGGGATTGCAGGATGATCATACGAGTTCCTAAAAGATAGCTTGATTGAAAGTTCAGGAATGAGCTAACAAAAACAGTCAGTGTTGAAGGTTTTGGAGAGCCCATTCCGGAAAGTGGACACGAAAACTAAGAAGAGGATCAGTGTTTAGGGACGTGCAACGAAGGAGAAGCTGTATCCCTTTGCACGGGAATAGCAGAGGGTGCAAGGAAGAGTGCGTGTTCTTGTGTTTGAAACAAATCACATTTCCAGTTTCGACGGCGTGAATCTTGGGGCATTGTCCCATTGCCAGACCTGTTTGGTTATATATTGATCTTCCGGAATAGCTTAATTTGCTCTGATTCACTCTTGGGAAATTGATGCCTGTTGACATCGAATATTTTCAGGAAGAGTGCAGGGCTGAAGGATTGTTGATGTGGAAATTGGGTGTGGCTCATAGCTTACTGTTTGATTGCCGACACGGACTTGAAGAAGGGGAGTGAAGTTTTGAGTTTGACTGTTTGTCCAACGTTGAAGGCTTGGGTTTTGTGGGAGCACAGAGTGGTGGTTGGGGGTGATGAATCTTGAAAATCGGTCTTTCCCCAGTGAGGGGAAGGGGCGAGGAGAGTCTGCGGAATTTAGCATCCGCTAATTCAACTCTACGACGAAGTTAGTGTTGCTTTCCAATAAATTGGCTATGTTGGCTACGTTGTGCATCAATGATTTTTTTCAGCGCTGGAGATCTTGGCTTTAGCGGCAGCAAACTCCGTGATTGGAGAGCAGTTTTTTCTTAGTCATGGTACTTCTTTTTTGTTGAGATCCAGTTTGTGTTGAATTACACCTAGAAGAAAGGCCGGGTCTATGAAGCGGGTAGGTTTCGGCTTCTGGGGTATACATCGAGACCCTGAGAAATGACAGTCGAAGGAAGCTGGTTGGAAAATTTCAGAGGTTGGGTTCCTTCCCGAGTTGGCGTTGTTGTGGAGACCCGGTGCTCCAGAGTTCCCGGAACCGATTGTAGCGGCCTTGTTTGTAGTAGGGCTGGTAGAAGGCAGGGGAGGGGTGGATGCCTTGGTTGAAATGGGGGGTTGATTGGAGGTGTTGCGGGAGATTTTGAGGATGACTTCGCACCTTCTTTCGTTTCTTTTCGTTGTTGAGAGCATTTAGCTGCGGCAGTGTTCTTCTTTACTATGATGGCCCAGTCATGTGGGATGATCTGCTTACATACGGTGCACGGATCCGGATCATAACGCTTGATGTTTGATAATATTGGAGCACAATTGCACGTGTCGGGTTTCCGGAGTGAGGCGCTGGTCGATTTTCCACCACGTGTACGAGCCATTCTGTTGGCGGACATGATGAGAAAAGCGAGCGCGGGAAGCTGTTCACAGCATTGAGCGTTTTGGCGGGAAAATGGGAGGGCGAGTCCAAGCATGGCGCGGGGAGGGGAAGGTTGAGCGTCTCCAAAACCAGCAAGATGGCGGAAGGCAACCGAGAATGAGATTGACGAATGAAGAAGGGCCAGCGAACAGAGGTGGTGAGGGACCACAAACGGCAAAGCAAGATGCAGCAGAAAGGAGATATGGTCCGGGATTGGGGACGTTAAGGGACCGATATAAGGGTGGGCCAATTGGCGGCCAGAGTTGTGAGCGGGTTTGAAGATGAATGATGAATACACCCGAGGATGGTGATCAGAGGTCTGAGGCAGTGGATGTGTTATTTTTTATATATATAAATCAGCGAGCGAACGGTTCCTTGATAAGACGTTGACGAGCGGATGGAGCTCTCCGTGGTAGGCATGGGGTAGTGAACAGGTTCATGATTACAGGAATCACTGAACGATGAGGCGGGTGATAAAGATGAAGACAAACAGGGTTGGCGAGAGAGATTTCAAATGAAGCGACAATCATTGGGACGGATTCCGGTCGTTCCAGGCGGCTGCATGTCGAGGATCACTTGGCCAGGTATGGTGTAGGTTGACGACTGGGTGTTGAACAGTCAGGAGTCATGGAATTTTGGGGATGCATTGTTTTAGATTATACCATAACCATACTTCGATTTACATAACGATGTTTTTAACCTCTCCATTTTTTTTATCTGCCTTTTTATCTCATTTGTCCAACACGTTTGGCGATGCCATCGGGGACCTTAGCGCATACAGTGACGGAAGGTGGAAGTCAGCAGACAGACGAAGATCATTGTAGAGTCGGGATGATGAGTGTTGGTTTGCTGGGAGCATGGCGGGGGCGACGGCAGTCAAGGGATGAACGGCGCAGCGAACAACGACGAATGGATTGGGAGACGAAGACCAGCAACGTGGGGGTGTCTACGGGAAGGGAGGACGATAAGAATGCCGAGACGATTGAAAAACAATCAATTCCATGTGGGGATGATCGGCGACCGACTGCTGGAACGAGCATTGACCAACGAGAATTTCCATGAAGGAGGTGAACAAACTCGAACGAGGAGGGAGTTGAATGATGGAAATGCAAGCGGAGAACAAGCTGGTGAACGGCGGCTAAGAGGGGGGGGGACGAAATTGGGCTCGAGCCTGGATAGTTCATGAGGAGGCTGTTGGGTCATCGTTAACTTGAAGCGAACCAAAGTGAGGGTCATCGGTGGTTGAGCAAAAATCTCAC
>JAHWFP010036050.1:0-22410 GCA_023313725.1 Lithobius niger
CATGATTTTGTGTTCTTTTATTTGTGTACGAAGCCTTTGAGCGGATACCCACACTTGATAACGGGGTGCAAATTATCCCCGAAACGTCGTGTTTTATTGTTTTACATGTGCACTTTTATCGGGTATATTGTTATCAAAAAGCATACGCTAAACAGGGCTCACATTGCTCGGTCGCGATGGACAACAAAAATGTCATCAACTGTGCTTGGTACCCTAGCATCATTTCTGAACTGCGTCGCATGGACACTCCATCCAACTTTCTCTTCTTAATAGCGGACTACTTAAAGAATCGGCAGAACTCCCTCTTGGGGATTCTCAAGACCACTCCTGAGGCTGCCCGCAGGACTCTTGTCTGGGTCCTGTCTTGTGGCTTCTGGTTATGGAGGGCTTGCTACGCCATTTTAACTCTCATCGCGATGTCCAACTGGCAGGGCAGGCCCTCGCTGACGACACTTAGGTGTAGATGGGTAGGCGTAATCGGTCAGGTGGCGTTCATTTGACGTTTGGCAGAGAGGGACATAGTTGAATGGGCTTTGCTCAATAAACTCGATTTCAAGTCAGCCAAAACTGTGGCCTTTCCCCAACCTAGGCCAAATCACCATCCTGCAAGGAATGCTTCCTACGGCGGGAAGGCTTCGCAGACAGAAGCCGATTTCTGCTTAGCGTTCCAAGGTCAGCATCTAGTTTTGTCTCCCCAACTTATGTCATTGGGATTCATCATTCTGATCATGCTGATATGGAATGTGCATTTTCTCCACCTGCGCACTAAGCTGGCTCCTATCACTTGCCGCCTGTTTCTGTGGATTAGTGGGGAATTTCTTACATAACACTGAGGATCCTCCTGGGGACACAGTGCCCGCAAGATTAAGCTGTCTCAATGATTGTACTCAACGCTCCGCCTTCTACTTCTGCAGATTGTTTGAGCTTATCCTACCACGTCCGTTGACGTGCTGTACGTCTTAGCTGGTGTTATTCCTGCTGCTCTGCAGACAGTTTGGAAGGAGGAGCACTATCTTCGGTTACAAAGCCTCCTATAAGAGAGGAAGATTTCCCGATCAGCTTTCCTCATTCTTTAGTCTGCTTGTAGCCGTGGATTAGTTTCTTTGACCCTGATGACTGCGTGCAATTCTCAATTTTCATCGATGGGTCCAAGGTGGATGGAAGGGGAGGGGGGAGACGCCTTTGTGGTTTACCTTGAAGGGATTCTGCTGCACTCGAGTCTCTTCCGGATCCCTGACCAATGCTCCTTTTCAAGGCAGAGATAGCAGCCATATCCTTCACCCTCCGTTATGCCCTTCACTCTCTTATGAATTTTCCTAGGATCAACCTGTATTCGGACTCCAGCTCAGTGATACAGGCAATCCTGAAACCTGTACCAGAGACCCTATTGGCTGCCTCCGCCCAGGTGTTGTGTGTAGAGTTGGGAGCCCTTGCTTCAATACGCCTTTTTTGAGTTAAAGCTCATGCAGGCCATGAGGGCAACGAGGAAGTCGACAAGAGAGCAAAAGAGTCCCTTCGTCAGCGTGAGGTTACCTGTGTCATCCCAATCCCTCTCTCACACTCTCGTGCCATCAGTCGCGAGTCTGTCTTGGACAATTGGGGGCGCCGGTGGAAATTTTCCACAAAGGGGCGCACCACGTTTCTTTTTCCTGGAGCCATGGCCTTTGGCTGGATGCTCTGCAACCACCTTCTCTCTGCGTTCACACAAACAACTAAACAAACAAACAAAAAGCTACGATCTTAGAAATCTACACCATTAAAGATGAAGTGCGTGCGTGCGAGCATGTGTGTTTGTACTTCTATTCCTCTGGAACCAAAACACCTATAAAGATGGAGTAGGACCAAAGGAAAGATAATTAAATTACGCTTCAGTTAGGCCTATTTCATGTCTGGAACTTGATATTATGACCCTCAAACACGCGGAAAACCCTGAAAAAATAACGTCTAAGTTTTTTTTTTTGTTTTTTTTTGTCATACAAAGTGACAAACAAACGGTCTTGAAGATATTAGTTACGTACTGAGATGATCTAGAAAAGGATGCGCGCAATAAATAACCTAAAAGCACGACGTATTTTGCAACACACCACACATAGATCTGTAAATGCTCGGACTGTTTTTGCTTTTCGCAGGTTTCTCACAACGGACAGGCTAAATGTGTTCCTAAAACGGCCGGTAGACAGTTAGGATGAGCATGATCCAGCCTGCCACCCCCCCCCCCCATATCCCAGGACGGTGTTAGTGGCTCCCCGCCCTTCAGTCATCCTACCACACAAAAATGTGGTGAACCGATTTATTTATTTATTTATTTTTTATTTATTTATTTGTTTATCTTAAAATTGGTTTTGCATTACATGGAAAAATCAAAACCATGGACTTGGTTTTAAAAACGTGTCTAACATTCGTGTTTCTCTGAAGCACGGAGGTGCGTGGATTGAACGAGCAAATCGAGCGATTTCCACGTAAACTAAACCTTTCCAATGAGTGTTTCGCTTTGTTCTCTCAGTCTTTTGTCTCTCATCATCGTATGGGATTACTTCTGGAGGAGAAGCCGTACAAACGTGCAAACAAATAAATCGTATGTTTTGAATGATGTAAGCGAAATACACAAGTGATGAGGAATGTGATGAACGAACTGTGAGAAACAACTACAATAAGTTTACGTCAAAATAATCAGTACGTCGATTTTGTGATGCTCTTGGAATCAAATAAATTACACGAAGCTTGGATCTACGCCAATGGAGTGACTGAAGCGAATTAACGATATGGCTAGTATAGATTATCAGGAATGTATTCAGCTCATCGTTTGAATAAATGCTCTTACAATCGGTGACAATAAGACAAAGAATTCCTACTGACGAAACAATTTTCTCAGTCCTTCTGACGTCACATTGTTGACTGTTTTCATTATGAGCCGGTCCAGCTAAAACCACCACCATGTTGGAAATCCAGATATTTTCTAGCTTTCGTCGGCGAGAATGGAAATGAGAGTCGTTTTATAAACTAGCCCTTATGATTTTATGAGCACCGCTATACCTTTGCTTGGTGGTCTGTAGACTCTATACACTGCATACGATTTTACCCTTTAATTGCTGCAAGATATGCCCAAGATGAAATAGGGCATTACTGTTTAAGCTTGCTTCTCGGTTTTCTTAACTTAACCTGTATCGTTAACTTGTTTTGCTCCAAATAAAGTTGTCTTCTATTTTATTTTAGTAACACAATGATCGTCGATGCAGTGACGATGCATTCTATCTGACCAGGAGTTGATAAATGCAGGGAGTGTCCGAGTAGTAACTATCACTTCATATTCAACTCACAGTCACAAGATCGAATGGGAGAGAAGCTGTTAGTTTCGTTTTCCAGCAATTTTATTTTACCAAAGCAGCGCTAAGTCATCAACTATCCGGCAGATGCGTGAACTGGAGTTGAGTCGGGAGGCGATATACGAGATTTTTCCACAATCGGCCTTGGCTTAGAGAAGCCATCTCCTTCCCAGCTTTATGGTTGTGGAACGTTAAATGGCTGGACTAATTGTAGGAGGACTGGTATTTTTTACATCTATCTATTACTTTATCTATTACAGCGTATTTTTGAAATGGGTTATGCCTATCCCAGAAAATTATTACGGCCACGTCATTTCACATTTGGCCTCTTGGGGTCGCGACATAGAACGAGGGATGGACTATACTGTAATATTATCAAGGACATTTCTTCCAGTCCTACGGATCTTCTTCTACGGGTCCTACAAGTCTACAGGTCGCCTTCGGGTCTTTTTTTATGGTTCTCCTGATGTGACGTATCAAGGTAAAAAACGTTGCAAATTCGTAACATTTTGTAAAACCAAAGTACCTGATACTTAATTCAACCAGTTCAGTTTTTGATGGCACCCTTAGTGAGAAGCATAGATTTAGTGTTAACAAAGCTTATGAATTCCTCTATCCTCAAAAGTCTTAAATCGATCAAATCAGCACCCATCTTTGTTATACACTTAATTGTCCATTAACCACTTCATTGTCCAACCACTTCATGCCCAGCGGAGCCATATGGCTACAATACACAAGATGAAGGAAAAAATAAGTTCCCATGTACGCCGCAAACTTTGTGAGGGGTTTCCAGGGACCCAAAGCAAAGTGAGCACAACCCCAACAATTTCTTTCATTCCGACGGGTGGAGGTAGTGACAAGTGTGCCAGCTTTCTTTCCTTCCCTCCTAAAGACGAGATTAAAACGAACGAGCCCAAAATAAGGTTGTGAGCCGTTTAAAAAGTCAACAGAAACCTCAAATTTGACTCAAGAGTTATTTTCAATTTTTTGTTTGTTTTTCCATATAATTGTAGACAGCACAGCTGTGGCTTTGTCTATGCCATGTAAGTCACCAAATTAAAACAAAACAACGTTGAAAGTAGACAATCAGCAGATTTTCTTGATTTTTAATAACCCACATAAGCCTGTGTGCGATTCCAAAAGGTGAATCGAACCTCGAATTTTGTCAATACAGCATTCTAGTATTAAAAAAATTTTTTTTTCATGTATGTTAAGAATCTGTTTCCAATGTGTGACGCTCGATTTGAGGCTTGTGTGAAAGGGAAAATACTGTGGAAAGTAGGGCTAGGCAAGAGTTTTGGTCACTTGATCAATGGCGTCAGTAGAAACTGAGTGGTTCTCACAAAAACTTGAAACGAACCTCGAAATTAGCAGTGAGAATTCCGAGCACAATTTCGACAAATAGTACAAGAATTGGAGTAACAGGAACTGTCGTGTGCTCCTTGATAACTAAATAAAAGAATTCACTGTGAATATTTTTAAAAAATTCCATGCATTTACCGTGGTTCGAATACATTTCTCCACTAGGTAGAGGGTTTGTTGAGAGAAGCCCTTGTATAAGATAAGCTGCTCATGAGCAACTGCCCGGTGGTCTGTATTATCGTCTCCAAATCAAGTGAATGCCAGTTCGAATCCCGCGACGGACCTAAATTGAAAAACTAGTCACAGGAATTAATACGGGCATGAAAGGTTACGGTCAGACCCACCTGAAAAAAGCCATCACAGCAGAGTCATAAATTTCAACTAAAATGATAACGTTTGGGTGGTTTGGTAAGTGGCTCTCTCTTGACAATAAGCGTTTAACTTATGCAACTAATCAGGTTTTCAAAGTCTGTCAACAGATGAGTAGGTGCAGCAAAGCCCGTGACTTGATATTTCTGAGAACTGTGGAAATTACTGCTGAGGCTACCTTTTATTCAGGAGGCTTTGGTATTACAGACTTGGCTCGAAACAAACATGATGGAAGATTGACTCTATCACGTAAAAACAAACGTATGTCGCTGCAGTCGGGTGCTGCAGCTAAAGCTAGTGAGTTGCCATTCAGACAAATAAAGCCGTCAAGTGTTTTCATTTGTCACGTGACAAGTTTTTTTTTCCTGTGGCTGCACAATAGCCCGACTGCTACGACGGAAGTGTGCTTATTTATTTTCTAGCTGCATCATTGTTTCTCTTCGTTCATGCTAAGCTCGGTCAGGAACTGTAGCCAGGAATCTTAGTTCCAGCCAACCAGGACTGGGTTTTGTTTTTCTTTCTTTCTCCCTTACTGCATTTTGTGTTGCTCAAGTCAGGAGCATATAAAAGCATGCACGTCAGTGGGGAGTGGGAGTATACTTGCTGTAACTTGTTTCGTGTTCCGGTTTTTGTCTCAAGGCCTTCTGGGAGAGAAGCGATAGTTTTAGTTTCACGGCTTAAGGCTGGTTGATTGGACATATTCTGAATCTTACTTTACCAATGTGACGCTAACAGGATTAAGTTCCCGACCTGCACGTGAATTGACGTGGAGCTGGGCGGCGCAATAAGAGATTTCTTAGTTAGTCGGCCTTTATTTTGAACAAGTGAGACATGTTCCCAACTTCAAAGTAATTTCAACGCTGCTGATCGACATAAGAAGTTGGCTTGGACCAATCACGACATGAATGATATTTTTTACACGTTTTTATTACGTGAAACTCAACATGGCGCTCAACTCATTGCTGTGGTTTTGGAGACGTCTGCAGCACGTTGCGACAGGTTACGATAAAATGTTTTTTTCGTTAACGTCTAATTTGGTGTGCGGCCACCCTTAGGCCGGCCACACACCAAATGCGCCATTTGGCCGCACGACTAGACATTTTGTCGAAACCCGTCTCACCTTGATGCAGTCGTCTCCACATCCATAGCAATGAGTTGAGCGCCATATACGGGATGAAACGTTGTCGCGAGACAGTAACGTGCACAAACATCCGAGAGGGCAGGGGCAATTTCCAGTAAATGGGCACGCTGAAGCTTTTTTTCTGGGTACCTTTTTGCGTTGGCCTTCTTGACTTTTTTTCCCCTTTTTCTCTTCGCTGCAACCAGCATTTGTCAGTGAAGAAAAACATGTTTTTTTCTTCAAAAAAGGGCAAATAATTCCCCCCCCCCCCCCTTCCCCCGGTGCACGCTACTGTGTCGCGAGACGTCTTCAGGCGTCTTACAACAAGACGAAGCTCTTTCTACAGAAAGGCTATGGGGTTGCTCCATCAGATGCGACAACTCGCGACGTTTTGTCGTGAGACTTGTTGTCGTGATACAATTGTCGTATTTCGTGTGTGGCCGGCCTTAGCAGGATCGAGGTCGTTCTGTCTTTGCCTATAATTGCTGACTAGTTCCGGCCAGGAAGGCTTGCGGTTTTTAACAAAATGTTAAACGTCTTGTGCCTTGAATACATCATAACACAGTTTAGGTTTTAAATTTGTTTGTTGTACCATGATTTTCAGCTGATTTCCTTTGCTCTTGAAAATGGGGTGCATGATATCCCCAAAACGTTGTGTCATTTTGCTTCTTTGTGCGAAGCTTTCTTCAAAGGCATGCATAGGCCATTTCTTTTAGCGAAACAAACAAGCCACGATCCTCCTTATTACTTAATTATGGAGTGAAAATTTGGTACGTATTCGTGCACCTGGGAGCAAGCTCTGAAGGCAAACAATATCACTGTCGCAAGATGGCGCCACGGTATTTCGCACCCCATTTTCGCACCACGGTATTTTCGTACGATTTTTCAATCTATGGTAGACCACTTTAATAACATAAAAAAATTGCGCAAGTAATGTAGACCGGTCGACCGCACATGTGAAGTCACGTACGATGCATGCAGTCAGTTTTGGACGCGTAAAACGGTGGACGCACACCAACTTAGACTTTTAGTCGCACGGCGAAACATTTTGTCGTCACCTGTCTCAACGTGCTGCATATGTCTCCACAACCTTAGCAATGATCGCCACACACCGGATGAGACACTGTCGCGAGTCGTATTTAAGTACTTCTCACGATAAAACGAAGCTCCTTTGTAGTTACATCTGATGGGCTCTCCACCAGATGTGACGTTTTACCTCAATACATTTGTCTAATTTGGTATGTGGCCACACAGAAGCTCTTAACCAGGACGGCGTTCCGGAACCGATTCAGCTCAGACAAAGATCTAAAGGACGCACATCCTGAGGAAATTCTACTTTTCGGATAATATAAGGCCTCTAATAAACTCCTACCAAAAATTGTTTGGGATTCCGTCAGACCAAATACCCGAGAATTCCCGATTGAACGATACCTATTCTGGTGTAGCAACCAATTCACCCTAAAACGTAAGGTAATTACAACAAACTTAAACAAATAAAAAATTAAATTGATCTTTTTCTGCAGTTCGCTTAAACCCATTCAGTTAAAAGGAATATTTTCCAATAGGCCTACGTATAGTTTCGCAGCTTACATGCCACATTCCTCAATAAATCAGTTCAATCGCCTATTTGTTAGATCCCGTAACCAAAGAGAAATAAAATCTTTATTTTCACAGACTTGTATGGGGCGCCATTTGTCACATATCAACATAAAAAAAAAAATTTAACGGAATTTCATAATTTAACTTAGTTTTCTTATTACGTAACAGAAAAAAATATATTTATAAATAAATGTATTAATAAATAAATACAAAACTGCATGAAATTCTGTTTTAACGTTTTCTGTATTATGTTCCAAAAGATGCCCCATAGAGTAACAGTGCTGCTGTGGTCATCGTGGCTGAGTGGTGAAAGAGCTCAGCCAGGTTGCTGGAGGTGTGCAGATCCGGTCGAACTCCAGCAAAGGGAATCTTGGCAAATCCCAGCCAGGACTGTCGATGATCGGTGATTTCTCGGATCGAATCCCTGGGTTGCCACCTCCCTTTACCAGATATTTCTTCTCTCAAAAAAATCTGGTAATGTTCAAAATTGAGACGGTTCAGCAATACAAGCATTAACTTTCTACGGCTGACTTTATAGGTTAAAATCACCCAGGAGTACATTTGAATACCCCTCGTTCATGGAATCAGACAAGAATTGGCACATATCCTATACTGTACTGCCTCCGTGGATCTACTGTCTGGGAGATAACAAAGAACAAAACGTTTATAACTTAGATGAATGACTCCATTTAGGTTTAGTCGAAGGGAGGGATTGTCTTCATTGAATCAAGGGTAATGAAAAGGGTTAACCACTGTTAGGGACTGAGCCACGCCTATTTTACTAGGGTCTGGTATCACAATTACCATAAATTTTTCGCTCATTTAAACTGCTCTTGTAGCATTTATAATTTAGGCGAATTACTCCAATTAGGTTTATTTGAAAGGTGGGAATATCTTCTTTGAATCAAGGGCAATTAAGAGTGTCTACCAGGGATCGAGCCACGCCCGTTTTACTAGGGGCGGGTATCAAAGTTACCGTTCAATTTTTCGCTCATTTTCAACTTTAACCTGCTCTTGTGGCGTTTATAATTTAGACTAGTTGTGCCCGTGCGCACCCCCCCCCCTCCGCCTCCCACCAGGTATTTGGTCTTTGGTTTTAAATTTATCAAACTGAAGACCGAACATGTGAATAGCTCCCACATATATGCCCTCTCCCCCATATTACTTTAACCCCCAATCCCCACACTCCTGCCCCCTGCCCTCATACACGCCGGCCCGCCTCCCCTTCCCCGAAAACGTAGCTCGTGACAGTCTCCATTTGGTGCAGCCCCGGAAAAGTAGCTGGCGTGTGTTTGACTAAGGCTAAAAAAACCGTATCACTGAGAAATCCAGCATTCAGTAAGCAAGTAATCCCATGTTTAAGTTAATCCTTTGAAACAATTCACTTCGGTAGCGCGCATTGCCCGCCACACACACTTGCCCTGGCACCCTCTCTCCCGCAACCCCTAAAAACGACGCCCCGTGACATTTCCCCTTTGGTGCAATCCTGGAAAAGTCACATGTGTATGTTTGACTGAAGGCTAAAAAAAGCCCTGAGAAATCCAGCATTCTGCACTAAGCAAGTAACCCTATGTTTAAGTTAATCCTTTGAAACAATTCACCTCGGTACCGTGCATGGCGATTTGTTGCAAGCAACGATTGTTGCCTCCCACTTCAAGTCCTTTCTGGAAGTGAACATTTAAGAAATAAATGCGCCTTTCCATCGTATCAGGCCGCCAAGAACCAGGGGCCTCGAAATTAAGAACCAATCGTCGTTTGGTTTAAAGTTGTCTGGTTTAGTAGACACGGGTTGTTTTTTTTTTTTTTAGCTCAAACGCCGACAATGGCACAGTCCACGCGACTGAAACTTTGTTGGCCGCTTTGGTATCACAACATTACCAAAAAACGAACCCCAAAACGGTGCGGCAGGTCTGGTAAGTTGCGCCATCTCTTCGAAGACTTTGGAAAAAGTGTTATAACCCGAACTTGTAGTCCAAGGCCGTCAATAGACGGCGACATGGCAGGTTTGGTAAGTGGCGCCATCTGTTCGAAGACGTTGGAAAAGTATCCCAATCGGAATTGGAAAGCGAATTCCGTTAACAGATGGCACTATAGGGTGGGGTACTTGATTGTACAACGAAATGGCTTGACCGGTGACTTGGCCGCCTGCTCCGTATTATACATCCACCCAAAACCAATACTGGTATAAGAGAAGCCGCCAAGTTTAAAAAAAGAGTCGGCCTTTCAAAGTAGTGATATCATTCAACCAGGGACCTAAAACTTATAGGCCTACATTTTATAGGCCTACATTCATATGCCTATTTTTCAGTACTTTATGAATCACCCTGTATACACGGCTATCGAATCACCCTATAGTAACATTAGTACATGGCGAATAACATGTAGCATATTATACACTAGTCGCTGTATTTATTCAAGTCAGTCAAAACTCGTTAACATTTCACAAATCTAGCAGGCAAATAACCAATTTATTTGTAAGATGTTAGTGTTAAAATTGGTCTTGTTAAGTTGAAAGAGGCATGCTGAGAATGTTTGTCTATGAGCCAGTAGACGTCACTACTAAGTAAGCTACTACTGGGTTACTTCCAGTTTACAAAATAGCGACACACTTCGTTTGTTCGAAGAAAAATTTTACCAGGCATGATCAATCCATTTTCCGAAAATCTGCACGAATAGCCAACCAGAACCTAAAATACATACGCCTGCTTACGCCAAAAAGCCGGTTCTCTTTCTCCCACTCTTTTAATAATCCAACGTGTTCGTTTTTTTGTGTGTGATATCGTACCCGACTTCCTTTACCGTATTGATTTCTGTTTAGTCAAACTTTACCCTAAATATCAAACCAACTTTGGTATACACTCTCAGTAATCACGCATAAACTACCGAGATCACATTATGAATGAATGACGTGTTGATGGGGAAGGTTGACTTAAGAATTAGTCTCCTACGTGAAAATAATGTTATCAAGCTATCTACGAGTTTCCAGCCAAGGTCATTTCAAACATAACAAATAATAATGTCACTTCCTTACGTGCCATATGCACTAGAATTCCTCAAATTCGTACTAAAAAGAAGCACCCAGTTCTCCATAACTGGGAAATGTTTACAGCGGACTCTGTTCCAATTAATAGGAACATAGCGTGCATTTTTTTTTTGCAAGCACACAGAGCAGAAATGATCATTAGAGCAGAAATCGTGCTTTAATTTTAACATTACTCATAACTGTCTGTCAGTCCAGCTTTGAATTTTGTTGGTGGGTAGAATTAATTAGGCCAGCTGCAACGATTTTCGTGTCTTAACATTCTTGTTAGGGTTGTGCTCGTTATGGACCTATTCGACGAGTCATAAGCCATTTGGATTGCAGTTTCTATAGCCGGGGATAATTGATTGTTTTTTTTTAATGAACTCGTCATCCTCGTTTTACGATAATAAGATAATAAAACTTTTAAAAATTTTTTTCCTAAAAATACTTTTGAAGAGAAGAAGAAGCTATACTTGTTTTCTCATATCAGATCTTCCATTGCCCTTAGATTAGGCCTAAAAGATGCAGAAGAATATATTCCTTATTTTGGTTGTCTGGACTCTGTTGATGGCCATGAATCAAGCTACTGAACTTCTTTCTGGACGGCAATTGCCTAATGAAGTGAATGAACGTATAGTAAGTAAAACAAATGTTTAACACTTTTATTTAATTTTATTTAATGAAAATTAAAATTGATTGGAAAATAGGTAAGCTTCACTAGTTGTCTACTATTATTCGTATAAACGTAACTGTTTTGGGGCTTTTAGGTGCGTTATGGTTCAAGACGCAGTTGATAGCCCTAATAGAAGAGCGTGAACGCCTATACATCCATACGTGGCCGTCTACGCATATATATGTACAGTCAGACGCATTCCCAACGTCACATTCGCTGCCCGATGCTTCACTGCTTGGCCAAGCTTCTCTGGTCGCCAGGTTGTTCTAGGTCGACGAAGTAGGAGGGGTGAGCTGCAGTGCGGAGTGTTGAGTTTTGGCATATTATTTACGTTTATTGTTCCCCGGGCCCAGAGCAACGTTTTAAACTGAGGTCTATTTCCCCAGCCCATAAACTCATTATTGGGGTGCCCTCAAAGATCTTTATAATCTAAAGAATTTTTTTAAACCAGTGATAACATGGAAGCTTTCTTTTTTTTTTACCATCACTGAGTAGGAGCGAGATCCCCTGCCCGGTGGGGCCCAGGTTAATTTTTATCCTTTGCCACCACCATCCCCTCTCCTCTCGCCTTACAACCAGTGCTGTAGAGATAAACGAAATATTGTTGGAGGTATGGTTAGCAAACGAAGGGTCAGAGGGGGAACAGTAAATTCAAAACAACAATCTGTAAGATATTTTTAGATTTGTAACTCCTTCGTAAAGTGTTGAGCATGAAGGTGATAGATTTTATCTCCTAACCTGCCTGCCCACGTTAGCCTAATACGAATTTAAGTTGGAAAGTCAGCTTACAGGACGGTGTTACTTACAGATGCTCTTTGGTTCCATTTTACTGATTGTTGGTTTTCCTGATTAAGAGTTTTGCTACGTGCAGTCAAACCTATTTCTGTGGGTCCGATTTCTGTGTGCCCCTTTTGCTTCTCTCCACCCCCACCCATTACTCCCAGTCGTGCAGTGGTAAACAAAATTAGTGTTGGGCTTGGCTATGGTTAGCAACGATAAGTTAGAAGAGGATGGCACAGTTACCAAACGATAATCCCTAACGTATTTTTAGATTTTTAACTTCTACATAGAGCGTTGAACATGAAACTGACGGATGTTATCTCCCATTCCCCTACTCAAAAATATAATAAGCTTACAGGGTGCTTAGTTCAGTTTTACTGACCGTTGCTTCCCCGAGTAACAGTTTTGCTACATGAAGTCAAATCTATTTCCGTTGAAAACAAATGCAGAACTGTAGTAGTATTTATATCAGTAGATACTGTGGTGATTCTGAAAACATAAATAAATCAGAAAAACACTGCATGAGCCTGCTCCTGTCCATAGTAGCGACAGTACTGGGGTAGAGGCAATGATGGCCACTGCCTCGTAACACTGTTCCGTGCTCACCCAGCTTACCGTTACTCAAAAGTAAAAAATACAAATACAAGTTGGTTTGTGTTAATATACAGTTGTTTATATTAATAAAACTGGAAATATGGCAGAATCGAATATTTAACTTTAATACCAGCTGATAAAAAAGAAAATTGGTATTCAACGTCAGAGCAGTGGTCAAATGGGTAATAAAATAATATAACACGCGCCTGCTGCGTGAAAATCAGCAAGTCATACAACAAACGGAATTTAATTTTCAACAGGTTATGTTCCTGTCATGTTCACAAGTCATTAAAAACACAATTTAAAAACACACCCACGATGGGCTGTACCAACCACATCCACCATCTTGGAAATTACGTCCTACGTCGTACGTCCTACGTCCTATTTCCAAGATGGTGGATGTGGTTGGTACAGCCCATCGTGGGTGTGTTTTTAAATTGTGTTTTTAATGACTTGTTGTGAACATGACAGGAACAAAACCTGTTGAAAATTAAATTCCGTTTGTTGTATGACTTGGTGGTTTTCACGCAGCAGGCGCGTGTTATATTATTTGGAAAATTGGTAGTTAGGCAAAGTGTTGGACGGGGGGGGGGGTCTATGGCAATCGTATTGTTTCTGGTTTACTCTGTATAACTACTAATACAGTGGCCGACCCAAGTCGAAATGGTACCAGATCTCCTCCCCCCTCCCAGCCAGTTTATTCGGGTGCCACTACTGCCTTTCGACAATTGGTGTCAGGGCAGCCATTGTCCGTGCCTGCAGGAGGCTGGCTGTGCACATGTAACAAGTCATTGTCTATTTAGGGGGGGGCCCCCCCCCCGGGTGCATCGCCCCCGTTGACAGGAGCAGGCTCATGTAGTTTTTTTCTTATTTATTTATGTTTTCAGAATCGCCGCAGGTTCTACTATTGTACGAACTATTCACAGTTCTCCATTTGTTTTCAACGGAAATAGATTTGACTTCATGTAGCAAAACTGTTATTCAGGGAAAGCAACGGTCAGTAAAACTGAACTAAGCACCCTGTAAGCTTCTTACATTTTTGACTAGCGGAATGGGAGATAACATCTGTCAGCTTCGTGCTCTAAGTAGAAGTTAAAAATTTAAAATATTTTAGGGATTATTGTTTGGTAGCTATGCCATCCCCTTCTAACTTTTCATTTACTAACCATAGCTCAAGCCCAACACTAACTTGCTTTACCACTGCACGACTGAGAGTAATGGGGTGCTGGAATCAAAAAGAGGCCACAGAAATCGGACACACAGAAATAGGTTTGACTGCATGTAGCAAAACCCTTACTCAGGAAAATCAAGAATCAGTAAAATGAAACCAAAGAGCACCTGTAAGAAATACCTGTAAGCTTACTTTCCAACATAAATTCGTATAAGGTAACGTGGACAGGCAGGGAAGGAGATAAAATCATCACCTTTATACTAAACACTTTATGAAGGAGTTACAAATCTAAAAAAATCTTAAGGATTGTTGATTGGAAGCTTACTGTTCCCCCTCTGACCCTTCAATTGCTAACCATACCTCCAATACTATTTCTTTTATCTATACACCACTGGTTGTAAGGCGGGAGGGAGGAGGAGGAAGGGGAAGAATTAACCTTGGCCCCACCAGGCAGGAGGTCTCGCTCCCACTCAGAGATGGTTTAAAAAAGGAAAGACTCCGTATTATCACTAGTATAAAAAAAAACTCTTTACATTATAAAGGTCTTTTGAGGGCACCCCAATAATGAGTTTATGGGTCTGGGGAAAGAGACCTCATTTTAAAACTTTGTGCTGTGCCCGGGGAACAATAAATTTAAATAATATACCAACACTCCGCCTGCAGCTCTTCCCTCCTACTTCGTTGACATCGAACAACCTGTCCAGCAGGGAAGCTTAGCCAAGCAGCGAAGCATCGGGCAGCGAATGTGACATTGGGAATGCCTCTGACTGGACATGATCTGTTTTCAGCTCCGAAAATATAAGATTTATAGAAACCTACGAAAGTAGTGCACATACTTATATTAGTATTCACGACAGTTTTACGCGTTAATGTAACAGTGTTAAATGGAACGAATGAACGAGTGAAAAGTCGACATTTCATAAAACTCTTAAATTAATTAGTTTTGTTTTTTCGAAGCCTTCATGGGTGACAAATATACAAATACAGATGGAAGATAGTTTTTTTTTGGGGGGGGAGCTGTACGGAGACTGTTAAAGATGTCCCCCTTCACGTATTATTACTTTAGGCTTTTTTAATTCTTAATATTCTTGATTCCATTTATTATTTCGCCTTTTGAAAAGAGAAAATTAAAACCCGTTGCAAACAGCATTTGAAAAAGAAAGAGTTAAGACTACTAATGTTGGTACTATTTCTCGCCACTAGATGACGTTGTTAGCAACCTAACTGGAGTTAAAAAATCTCCCACGTTTTTCAGAGGCTATAATGTTACTTTTTGATTTTATTAAACATTGTTTTTAGGAAATAAACTGGGGCAGAGACTACCTGGTTGCAACTGTTCTTCTGTACACTTTTGCCAATGTTGAGGCATAGATCTCTATCACGGACTGCGACTACCATCTCTATTACACAAAATACAATTCCAGGTTAAAAATGTGTTAGCTTTTAAGTCTAGTTTTTGATTTTATGTATAATTTTCAGCTTTTAGGTTTAATTTTTACCTGCTGTTCTAATTTCGCAAGTAGCAACCGACGGAGAATTGGATTCTAAAGTAGGTCTATTCATCCATGCAACATGGTAACGAGACTTCACGTTGCTATGACACCGAAAAATACTTACGCAGACGCAGGCATGTTAAATGCGACGACGTTATTATTTCATTCATTTACGTCGAAAAACCATAGGAGCTATAAGAAAGAAACGATGTTTTAACTGCCATGCTGTTGCTATACAGGTTATTTACAGACTTGTCAGCTTTCGTTATACAGAGGACTAAAAAGTAAAAACATGCATACAAGTTAAACCAGTTAACACACTTTGCTAACAAGACGTCTGGTGGCAAGAAATTATACTAAAACTAGTTGTGCCCGTGCGCATGCTGCGTACTCCCCCACCCACACAACCCTGTCCCCCCTCCCCCCCGCCGCATTCCCTTCTTGCACTCGCATAGTGTGGGTCTGAACATCTCTCTGCCTCCCTCCGGCACCTTAGGTGTTTGGTCTTTGGTTTTAAATTTATCAAGCCAAAGACCGAACATGTGAATGGCTCCCACATATGCCCGGCTCCCACATATGCCCTCCTCTCCCCACAATTACGTTCACATCCATTCCCCACACTCCTGTCCCCTCCCCGATACGCATACGTGCCCCCCCACTCACAATTGCTTCTCCCCCTCCGAAAATGTCGCCCCGCGCCATATGGTGCAGCCCCGGAAAATTCGCATGCGTGTGTTTGACTGAAGGCTAAAAAAAAAAAAACCCCTATCACTGAGAAAACTAAACTTTGTTGCCGCTTTGGTGCCACAATAATGCGCCAAAATATGATCCAAATAGCGGAGCGGCAGGTCTGGTAAGTGCCGCCATCTCTTCGAAGACTTTGGAAAAATTGTTATAACCCGAACTTGTAGTCCAAGGCCGTCAACAGACGGCGACATGGCAGGTTTGGTAAATGGCGTTATTTGTTCGAAGATGTTGGAAAAGTGTCCCAACCCGAATTTGAAGGCGAATCCCGTCAACAGATGGCGCTACAGGGTAGGGTACGACGGGATGGTGAGGCCGGTGACTTGGCCATCTGCTCCGTATTATATATGTAGATTGGTAAATCTCATGCAACGAATTTTAAATGGGTTTTACCTGTTTAAGAGTGTTAAAATAAAGGCCTATTATTGTAATAAACACGTGTAAATCACCGTAGTTACTTTTTATGATTGAACATCTGGGAATATGTAATATAAAATTTCCTTTAATCCATCCCATCTCAAGAGACGACACAATTAAGGAATCGTAAGTGATCCATATACGATGATTGTTGCACCCTTTCTCGTACCACACGGTTTTCTACTTGTTAGGACGTTTGATTGTAGAGCTGAGAGGTCATTAGATATAAGTAGTATGCGTGGAATAAATAAAATGTGTGTTTATTAATATAGAGTATAGTAGGTTGTTGAGGTTTGATTTCTACTTTAGATTAAGTTTTGTTGGCGGAGTGGAGCGAGCAATACGATCATAGCGTAGCCTATAACGGACATCGAATTGCAAAATGTTGGTTGGTTGGTTAATCTTTTGTAGTCTGGGTGGAGCCCAAACCAAAGTGCATATTGCTATAAAATTTGCCACATTGGTAGATAGCAAAAGTAATGCTGATCTCAAATTTGCCTTAAATTGATCAATTATAAAACACGTAATTACGATTTTTTCGAATTTATCGTTCTGACACTCGGCATTGTAAATTTAGAATCCTGAATAGTTAAGGAATTCCGAAGAAGAATGCACTGTGCTACTGGTAATCAAGTGAGCTTTTAAAAAACGCCAAAATAAATCATCGTTGCTTCCTTACAGCTATCAATATTTTTTGACGTAACTCAACGAAATGATAGCATTTGATTATACCACTTTAACCACTAGAAGAAGGCAAGCAAATGGGAAAAAAACAAGAACAATTCATTAACTCATCTACCGATATCCGCATATCAGTCCTATTGTAACAATGCAACGATGCAGGACACAACAATGAACGAGAGCTGTTCTCTGCGCCGGCGCTGAGAACTATTTCTCAACACTCGATTATTTTTTTAACGAAACCCGTGCACGTCCCATTGTGTAAATTTTATTTACTTTCTAAACGGCAAGTTATTTTTCACAATAATAAACTCTGAATGTCGGTAACATTTCAAGCATTAAAATTCATTACAATACGACGTCCATTGTGAAAATTTAAAGTTGCTCCTTTTAAACTGTCTTTAAAATATGTAGTTTTAGCGTTACATTTTTGTTTGCTTATGGAGATGATCAGTTTCTGTGTAAATTGTCGGATGCACCGACAAGGGTGCCCGCTGAACAGCAAACACAATGAACAAGGGGGGGGGGGGGGCGGTTGAGGCTTAATGGCGCGTCGACAAGGGCTGTTCTTTGCACCGGTGTTATGGATCATCGAAAAAGCCTCTGTTTAATCGTTTTTGATTTTTTAAATAGATTTTCTTCATGATTCTGTCTACCAAAAGGGCAGGAAGGCAAAGAAAAAGGGCAAGGGGGGAGGGGCGATCTTGCGCACCAACTTCCAACACAATCATCTCCAACATTATATTCCGCAATCTGTTCCTAAATATCTCCATCAATCGACAAATCAGACAAATCCTCGAATACCATTTCCGAAACCATAATACAATACTAATAAGCAAAAGTCACGTTTTTTCCCTTTCCTCCTTGCATTGGACTACTCAGTGCACTACATCATTATTAGAGTCGCGTGCTTTTTCATTGTCGGGCAAAGATGTGAACTTCGGTTCATACATAAGTTATCGCTTGTTCCCCTCGTGCAAAGAATTTATCGCTCGGGCCTGCAGCCGTCGACATTGCTAGTTCTTAACACTCGGGAATCAGGCGATAACCTATACGACTCAAAACAGTTTCATGTGAAAAAGAATGCTTGGAGGAATTCAGCCAACATGGCAACCAAAGTGGCGTTGACACTATCAACGGGAATCCGAATTGTGAAACCTCAAATCGCTGCTGCAGGAGGAAACCGCTCATAAAAAACGAGTCCTAACAGACGATGGTTTTCTGGCGCAACACGGAACAATAATTTGGCTTCGTATAATAATTTCAAGATTTCTGAGTTGCTGTGCCATAACTGCACTATCAATCCCGAGTTGAACAGAACTATCGATCCTGTGTTGCAAGAATGAATAGGCCTAACCTCGAACGCAATAGGCCTAATTTCTCTACTGTTGTCGTTTACGAAACGAGATAACAGTTAGGCCTAGAATTACGCTTCAAAATTATTTAAATGCTATCTTCACACCGTCCGAGCTACAATTGTGATAATTCCAATTTAAAAAAAAAAATTAGCGTTCGCAGTTGTAGTACGTGTCAGAGGTGTGCGCTTCAACATTGTCGTAGGAGGAGGTGTAGAGAGCCGCGGATATATTGAATATTTTAATTATTGTGAAGTACTATCACTACTGATGATTGTTTAGCTTGCAGTTATATGCTTTATTGTTAATATTTTAAATGTAGGAAAGGTACTCTGATTGATTCATTCATTGATTGCTTTCACGAGCCTCGGCCCTCAGCCACGCGCCCGGACAAAACTTTATTTACATCAATGTAAACACAGTCACATAACAGACATCTCATACAATAACACCCAATTCCACCACGTTTTATTCACCGAAGCATGGAAACAGAGTGGAAAGATGCTCTACAATAAATATAAACAATGTAAGAATTGTTGACTGTGGCACGTTCTTTGCCAGCTTAACCATTGTGGTTTACGCGGCATTTTACTGCAGCGGCGATGGCGTAAAGAGGCTGCAAATAACGAAACAGAAACTAAATGTGGGAGCAAATGATAGCATCTTAAAATTAATATGCAACGCAGCCTACCTAAAATAAAAAAAAAAGCTAAAATGTAAAAAAAAAAGAAGCAAAGAGTTTCAGCTCGAATGTAGCCGAGTGAATATTGCCCCCAGATTTTTCAGGACCATTAGCAAGTATTTCAAAGTCATATGCAATAAGAGTAAATACAAATTTAAAATAACTTTCTCTCTCCTCCGCCTACAATAGGCCCAAAGCCTGTTTTCTAGTTAATTACTGTATAATGAGGGCACATAATTGGGGGTCGCAGCCAGAATAAGTGAATAACAAGCATTATTTGCCATCTTGTTTGGGATGTCATATAAGTATTTTTCTCGAAGCCCAAGCTGTCGACGCGCCATTAAGCCTCAATCCCCCCCCCCAATCAGGTAATAAGATAAAGGGCTTACGTACATGGGGGCATTTGGTTCACGTACTCTCCCACCCCCTTCATGTTAACTACAGTCACTTTTTTTTAACCCAGATGCCCTTTTTCTGCCCTTATTCCCTGGCAGTAAGTACTGAGATTTTCACCGGGGAACATTTGCAATGTTTCCGAGGGATGGTGAAATGGCTTCTTTTAATTCATAACTGGGCGAAAGTAGCAAAGTCGTTCTAAAAAAAAATCACTTGCTTTCCCCGCCTTTTCCCCACCCTCTTTTGGAAAGTCTCTGTATACCATTGAATAAGATGTTGCCAGAAACCGACGGCAATAAGACATGCTAAACTAGATAGAAACGTTTTGATGCCTTACTCATGATCTATAATTGCACTATTCCGAGCGGTTACAATAAATTCGAGTATTTAGCAGTCAGTTAATATTTTTTTTTGCATTTCTCGGTTATATATAGCGTTGATGTAAAGCAACATGATCACAACATATCAGCAGAATCAACAAACAACCTGTTTTCATCGGTGTTTATTGAACTCCTCAAGCAAAACTTGTTACGGATTCCCACCAAACTTTTTCACAGAAGTCGTGAAATCCACCCCTAAGGTAATCCCACCGTCTGACTTCGTCGTGTGTGGTGAAACAAGCAATGCTGGTTGGCAGAGCAATAGTAAACGCCAAGCCTACCGTCGGTTCCTTCGTTGGCCAGTGCAAGAACGGTGGAATTTTTATGTAGGTGCGGCTGCTGTGGCAACAAAAGTTGATAACAGTGTTTAAAGTCATATGGATGATGGTTTTTTCTACTGCTTCAGAAGCAAATGATGCATCTATACGTCGCCTTCTATGAACATATCCTAGTCCGAGAGGGGTAAAGTGGTTATGGCGAGGGAGAACTGGTTTAATAGGTATTGCCTTGGCTGAGACAATCAGTGGGCATTTTTTCAGTGCATGTTCTACAAGGAGGTAAACAGGCTTGTGGTGGACTGGAGTTAGTGAAAAACAGATTGTATAAAATTCTTATTCATAGGGCCTTTTCGTGCAGGAGGGAATAGATGGAGTGTTAAAAATTAGTACGGGAACTGCTCCTGGACGGATGGTATAACACATTCACAGTTAAGTGAACATGCTAGAAGTCTGCAGTGCCTTGCAGTAATGGCAGAAAAAAGATACAGCATTGCTGAGTAGTCCCCTATCGAAAGTCCAACTCTGGATCAATCCAGATCCTGCCATACGTGGACGTCCAGTCATCTTCCATATCTGAAGGCCAGATGATCTTATCTGGCTCCAGATATGTTCCATACCCAGAACTGGCCAAGTGCACATATTTCCAGATATGATTGTATCCAATCAGATATTGTCAGATTGATCTGGATCTGATTAGGTTCAGTCAGATAGGAGCAGAACAAGACAGTATGTTTAGATCTGGCCTGACCTGCTTAGATCTAGTCGTTTATGGGTGCATCCAGTCAGATTTGGTTATATCCAGCCTTCTCTAGTTTCTTAGTAGATCAAAACTGGTTATGGTCAGAACTGGTTAATTATGTCCTAGTCTGGCCATATCTGTTCAGATACATTCAAATGAGGCGAGGTCCACTCAACGCGTCGAGATGCAGCCACATCACACCAAATACGGTCACGACAGGATAGAGATGTGTAGCCAAACTAGCTTGAAGGGTGGCTTTTTACCAAATTCATTTTGAAGAGCGAATATCATAGGGTAGAGCAGACTGGATTGAAGAGATTAAATGGACCAGGTTCCATCAGGCTTCTAACCAAAAGTAGACGTTCAATTCTGTAATGGCAGGGCTAAATTTGTACATGGTAGACTCACATACAGACTACACATATTTCACATATAGACTACATATATTTGTACATCTAAACATACGCTAGTGTGTCGCGCCAAGTTAGGCAACAAACATTACATCAATTCACTTGTCAAGGTTGTAAACCATTTTAGCGCGACGCCAATAGCGTCAGTGTCAAATATTCTGAAGCATAGTTTGGCACAATTCAGGTGCTCGGGGAAAAATAATAATGCGTCACAAAGGCTTAAATTATGGTGAAATAGAGTGCAATGATTCACCTGAAAAAAATTAACTGGTAAAGGAATGCCAGCTAAGTGGCTTTTAATGCAAACTTTGAGCCTCAATAACGTTGCAAATGTATTGCTAGTTACTAGTCCGCTCATTCCCATGTTAATTCCCATAGGGTGATCATTCACCGATACCGAGATAGATGAAGGCTTCCAGCTATGGAATTTGACGAATGGATACAGTACGATACGAACTGCATACCTTTTCTGGTTTACAGCCTGGGGGTGTAACGGGAACGGCTTGGGATAGCGCTTAAGTCAGAAAGTATTATTATGACCATTGTTAGTATTGTCGGCATCATCGTCTTTGACTGGAGGGCGAAAGCTCGGACAATGAAAAAGTGTATACTGATGTGCGTATCTTGACAACAACAACAACAACAACAACCAGAAATCTAAACAACCTTGCAAAGAAATTGTGTCTAGGTACAATTCACGAAAAACAAACAAAATATCAAAATAAGGCCAAATACTGGTAAAGAGGTCAGCAAGTTGAGAATGGCTCGGCCTCACAAAGGAGTGACATGAAATAAATAAAAAAAATTAAAAAACTTAAAACA
>JAHWFP010036053.1:0-13009 GCA_023313725.1 Lithobius niger
ACCTGTAGAGAGGACAGACGAAAGTATCCCCAGAACAACAACAACAAGAAGTTGTCTATTTGGCCCCTGTCTGCATCTCGGGTTTGGCTGGACCGAATTTCACAATTTTTGGACTGCAGACAGGCCTTTACTAGTCAAAGCTAGATTCCAAATTTGGTTTAAATATGTTTACTTTTGACGGAGTTATAAGCTCTCAAATTTGAGAGTTTAACACAGAGGTCCTAGGTCGACCCTTACTAACACTGGCTATCGCCAGTGTTAATACCTATGTCTATGATATAATCTATCTAGTGTTACAGCGAACCCAACGAAATTAAAGGAAGGTTGTCACAAGCGTGAAAACGCTGTGTTTTCTTAAAAACTATGCAAACATCAATTTATAAAATTGAAGAGCTATTGGAAAATGAGTTCAAACTTTTGCCTGTGCTAGGATAAATTTTGCAAACAGTATCGCAGTTTGACTGTAGCTGTGCGTGTTTTACCCTAATCGCCGGACTTAAGTTTCTCCAACAGTCTTCAGTTATTGCGATTGAAATTGCCCACCATGTTCAACCTTAATGGCGGTTGCCATCCCATAATCTCAAAGCGGAAGTATCGCGATTCCTACGCCTTAAATCGTGATTTTTCTTGTCCAGTAAACGCAGTTTACCATCGTATATCGTCTTAGCTTTCAGGAAGCATTCCAGCATTCTCCACTAGCGCACTTACCACCATCTTGGATTCTTCCGGAAGTTCGTAGATCAGAAAGTTAACGAGATAACGCAAGTCTACGCGAGCCCCAGACGGTAGTTTCGGCTACTAATACCTCTCATATTCCTTTGCCTCCGTGTTTCTTCGCGCGCAAAGCGTTAGCAAAAGCGTTCTGCCATAGATTAGAAAGTTAACTAGATATACCGTCTTACTTCTTCCCGTTCTACGCGGAGGTCTAGCGGTAGGTGCGGCTACTAATACCTCTGCTAATGCTTTGCCTTCTGCTGCTTCGAAGGCAAAAGCATTATCAGATGTATTAGTAGCCGCAACTACCACCAGAGCTCCGCGTAGAACGGGAAGAAGTAAGACGGTATATCTAGTTAACTTTCTAATCTATGGTTCTGCCAGATCCCCACGTAGGTAGCCTTGGAAGAGATAAGATGCGTGACGTCACTTGGCTCATCTATACGAACATTAGCCTAGTTAAATCGATGACTCGAAGGTCACCAAAATTAATTTACCAATGTTTAAAAAAAAATTCCACAGGTAGCTAGCTATCCTTTAAATTCAACGAAGCCTATCCTTCAAAACCAATCTTAATGAGAGAATGGCGTTCCTGTCATTAGATGCGCACTCTTTACAGCACATCAACAATCCCACAAACGAAAAGTTGCCTCTCTCTCTCCACACACGGTCGAGTTCTAGGAAAACCGCTAGAAGCGACACAGCTGGGTTCAGTCTAGCTCTTTGAACGAACGAGCGCAAAGAGTTAGGTCCAATACAATCCCTCCTAATGAGAGGCGGGGGAGGGGGTTGGGGGGGCAGGAGCACCCTTGTAGCCCTTGTCATCTCGCGAGAACTAATGACGCGAGCGCTGCACGAGTCCAGTTGACACCGCCTGGGGCGAACTCTGGCGGAGTAATCAGACACTAGAGGAAGCTGAATTCGCCTGCAGCCAGCATCTCTGGTGGTTGCCATGGCAACGGACTGGCAGACTCCACGCGCCGCGTGGTAAACAAAGCGAGCAGGCGTCGTCCGTTGGCTGCGCAGCCACGACGCTGACATGCTGTTGCCTAGCAACGACATAACTAACCGCTGAGACATGGGCGCTGGACGGCTTCTCCTCACTACACTGAAAAGAATGCAAGTGGTGGCATCTATGGGAGTATTATTGTGTATAACTCTATGGTGGAGCCAGTAACTGGGTTAGCTGCAAGGAGCACTGGAGGGAGAAAGGAAGATCGTCTTACTGAAGCCAATGCTATTAGACTAGATTTCTTAAGCCTAAAAACGCGCGATTTTTGTAGTTGGAAAAAACAACGTTCTTTTAAGCCTAAGAAATCCGCTCTCAAAGCACTGTCTTGACTAGAAGTGCCGTTTTTTCCGTTACATTTTAATCTAGTGCACCTTGTAGCTATTACCTCCAAATGGTGTCTCGTAGCCAATATGACGTCACTTGACGCTGCTCTATAGCTTGATACGAGTCTTAAATGGACTTGCAATTGCAGTTATGACTCAAACCGCTGAAAAATCGTTTACCGACACGGTTTTATCGGCAATGGAAATGAATGCAGGTAATTTTCAGGCTGTCTTAAAAGTGCCTGTTCGCCGTTTCGATAGCGCTGCCCATATTCTAAACACAGCATCCACGTCCCATACTCGCCGTCATCCAATAGGCTGATGTGGATCACGTAATCTCGTTTTAGTTTTTAAATTCGCGGCGCTGATGCGAATGGTGCTGTTCCAATTTTTATTTACCGCTAATTTCTTTATATTGCTCGAAAATTCTACGGTGTTGCATCTAGGAGTTAAAAAGGTGGAAACGCGCCTTTAAAGATGTCTATAGAGCAGTGACATAACGGAGTATTATTGTTTATTACTCTATGATGGAGCCAGTGACCGGGTTAGCTGCAAGGGTCACTGGAGGGTGAAAAGAAAGGCGTCTTACTGAAGCCAATGCTATTAGACTGGATTTCTTAAGCCTACAACGCACGATTTTTGTTGTTAGAGAAAACAACGTTTTTTAAGCGTTTTTTTTTTAAAGAAATCCGCTCTCAAACCACTGTCTTGACTAGAAATGCCGTTGTTTTCCCTTACATTTAATCTAGTGCCCCTTGTAGTTATGCCCTCCAGATGCTATCTCGTAGGCAATATGACGTCACTTGACGCTGCCCTATTCCCCGAATGACAGGTTGCAGCATCGAGCGCCGTTTACCATTATTTAGTTCTATGTAGCACTTGATGTCAACAAGCGAAGGAATGCGCAAAGAAATTTCAATTTACACAGCAAACTATAGCCACGTGCCTCCATAATTATTGAATGTAAAGTTGATGCGTCCACGTGCAGCGAGCAAGCGGTCAAGGTCAACGATATCATTTTCACTAGATGGCGCCCATCTAGCGGTTCAAAATCTCCGTTTCAAAACGGTCCATATATAGGAAAAAGCGCCCGTGATGTCATTAGGCTTAACTTTACCGCACTGCTTCCTGGTGCTCATGAGCGCACCAACTTTACAGTCAATAATTGAACTGGGATTGCCACCAAATGACAAGCTGCAGCATCTATAGGGCAGTGACACGACGTAATATGTAGTATTATTGTATATAAATCTATGCTTGAGCCATTAACTGCGATAGCTGCAAGGGTCACTGGAGGGGGAAAGAAGAGCGTCTTACTGAAGACAACGCTGTTAAGAGTGGATTTCTTGGGTCTATAATGCGCGATTTTTGTCGATTTGTTGGTAGTTGCTGACATTTTTAAGCAAGTGGAATCTTTATTTTCCAATTACAACCTAAGCAGCATAACGGATTGGAGAAAACAACGTTTTTTTAAGCCTATGAAATCCGCTCTCAAAGCACTGCCTTGACTAGAAGTGCCGTTGTTTAACCCTCCATTTCAGTCTAGTAACCCTTGCAGGTATCTCTCTTGTAGCCAATATTTTACGTCACATGACGCTGCTCTATAGGCATTTGCCGATATCTAGTTATATCTAGCCCTTACTTCCAACAGGCTAAGGAACACACAAATAAATTTCTTTTTATGCAACAACCAAGCCACGTGCATCCTTAATTATTGAGTGTAAAGTTGGTGCAAAGTTAAGCCTAACGACATCACGGGCGCTTTTTTCTGTATATCGACCGTTTTGAAACGCAGAGTTTGAATCGCTATAGATGGGCGTCGGTAGTGACAGTGATATCGTTACAGGGACACCCGGCCTGTCTTATAACAGTTCACGCTGGTCGCCTTCCGCGCAAATACGAACACAAAGGTCAGCTGAGATAGTAGCTGCGTTCTTCGCAGCGAAAGAACGTAGCTACTGTCTCATTTGGCATTGTGCCTAATAGACGAACCAGCATGAATCGTGTCGTCACGAACCGGAATGATTCTTGTATTTTAACATCACAATTTATAATTTTCTAGGCTAGCGTCTTACAGTTTTGCTTCGGCGATCTATTGGAATAATTAATTTTAATTTTTACCGCATTACGCTTTTAGATTTTTGTTCTCATGGTAATTATTAGCAATTTAGTACATGCACACATAGAGATGAAACGCCATGGTTATTGTAAGCGCGCAAAGCATCATATAGTTACGGATCATTCGTAAATAAAGTTCCATTAAATTCAACAGAAAATCTCCTAAACGCCACATTTTTAAAAGGATTTTAAGCTAGGGATTGGCTAACGGTAAGTAAATAGACCTTTGGGGCCGTGCTTGATATGGAGGATCGAGAAAAATGGCGCCGGGAGGTGTATCCCTTTAACCTTGAACGCCTACTCCTTGGTGCACGTGGACGCACCAACTTTACACTCAATAATTAAGGAGGCACATGGGTAGTTTGTTGTGGGAAAAAAATTACTTCGCGCATTCCTTCGCTTGTTGAAATCAATTGCTACATAGAACTAAATAATGACAGACGGCGCTAGATGCTGCAGCCTACCATTCGGTGAATAGGCACCTTTAAGCTAAAGTTTGCGTGTTAAATAGCTAAAGTCTTGTTGAGATCAAGGGCTGATGACGCCGCATTCTTGAAGGTGTCTTGAGACGTAGCTTGGGTGTTTAAACATCAGCAAATTGATGCTACACCTTTACAATATGTGTGACGTTAGGTATAGAGCAGTGACACGACGTAGTATTATTGTATATAACTCTATGCTGGAGCCTTAATGGGTTAGCTGCAAGGGACACTGCTGAGAGAAACAGAAGGGCGTCATACTAAAGCCGATGCTGTGAAGAGTGATTTCTTAGACCTAAAACGCGCGATTTTTGCTGTTGGAGAAAACAACGTTATTTTAAGCCTAAGAAATCCGCTCTTCCGTTGTTTTTCCCTCCATTTTTTTTTGTGCACCTTGTAGTTATGCCCTCCAAAACGTATACTGGTGCCAATATCGCGGCAAATGTCACTGCTCTATAGCTACCCCAAAACCAAAGACGTTAAAAAGAAAAACCAACAAGTTTCCGAAAAGGGGTCAGCCTTAGAAAACAGTGAAAACGTTAACCCAAGAAAAGGCCGCAAAGATTAACCTTATTAAACCAGCTAACTTGGCACAGTTCTCTCTTCTTAAATGTAGTTGATTTAGGGTTTGCATTTCTAATTTATAAATATCAGGCCTTCCAGCGTAAAATAACCAGATTTTATTTAGGAAAATTTCATTGCAAATTCTAGGAAAAATTTACGAATTTAAACAACTTTTTGTTATTATTTTGGCACATATATTCACTCAAGTCACACGAAATTACCCGAAGCAAGCAGTTTGCATTAAAGACTGGCCTTGTGAGGATACACGATACACTAGTCTGAGAAAGAAAGAAAGGACTGCTGGCACGACTGGGATTCGAACCCAGGACATCCCGTTGACTAGCCGGGCGCTCTAGCCACGGGTAGTGCAGTGGTCAGAGCGCCCGCTTAGTAAACGGGATGCCCTGGGTTCGAGTCCCAGTCGGGGCAGCAGTCTTTTCTTTCTTTCTCATACTAGTGTATTGTGTATCTTCACAAGGCCAGTCTTTAACGCAGACTGCTTGCTTCATTTACCCTTTACCTTGTGATTTCTTTCTTTATTCCGAAATTACCCTTTTCCCATACTTTTCACATAGCTTTTGAAGAAAGTGGGGCTTTAACCCCACACCATGCACAGTAGATACGTGATTACAATGACACGAAAGAATTACATTTTTTCCCTTTTTACTAAGTCTCTACCCTCACATCCCTCCTCCTTCTGCTACTTTCATCTACTTTGCAATTCCAGTACTATAGTTTGTTCCACATTATGTATTCAGGAACCTGACTGCATGGCGCCACGTTTTACTTCCATTACGAGTGCAAAAATACGTGAAAATATCCCACTCGTAGACTCTAGTAGTAACAGTTAGAGTCTACAAGTGTGGTATCCACATGCGTTTGAACTCGTAGTGCTAGGAAACGTGACGTCATACTGTCAGTTTCCTGCAAGCATAATGTGGAACAAAGTATAGATGCAACAACAGGAAATAATCAAGTTCAGATAAGCGCGATTATTCAGGAGAATATGGAAGGTCGCACGCTTCTTTAATTCTGGTCCTTTCCAAGTATCTTTAATTACTGCCTGTCTTTCAACCCATTCACTACTCAACTCATCTCTTGAAATTCAATTAACTAGCTATACCTCGGCGTAACATACGCCGGTCTAGCTGGTTAGCTGGTTCCTCGAAATACTTTCCTGAGCATTATGAAATGAAAACGGCCGCCGGCATTCCCCCATTGTGTGGTCAGATTCCCCCCAACCTTCTGGTCCACTGGCTTCCCCTGTATTCCCCTCATTGTGTGGTCTGAATATTCCATCCCTGCTACTCCAACTTTGGAAGCCCAGGTGTTTTGCCTTCTTAAGGAAGTAAATAGCGCTTTCAATGAACGGCACAACTCTCTCTCTTTGCTGCCAAGAATGAACCCGCTCGCCTTCTTTCATTGCTACCGCCTTTAGTTAATTTAATCCGTTTTTATTGGATGTTTTCTCATTGTTTATATAGGGCAATTTTATTTGCTGTCATGAATGATGAATTTGTTTTGGTGTGTGCATCTCATCCCAACTAAGCGTATATATATATCTAGACACACGCTAGTGTGTCGCTCCAAGTTAGGCAACAATCATCACAACAAATGTCACATCAATTCAATTTTCGAGGTTGTAAACCATTGTAGCGCGGCGCCATAGCGTCAGTGTCTTATATCTTGAAGCAAGTTGGGCACATTTCAGGTACTTGGGGAAAAATAATAATGCGATACAAAAGCTTAATTGTTTTGAAATCAAGAGCAATGACCCACCTGACAAAAATTGGCGGCCCCTTTTACCAATTTTAGTTTTTGCTATGATATAGATAATACTTAGCTGTTACCAAGAATGAATGAATGATTTAAATGGGTCACTTACAAAGAAAATGTAGTTATATGTTTGTAATTTCAGGAAAGAATGGCATTTTTAGGAAAATCGGTAAAAAAATGGAAATACGTTAGGAATCTTACGAAGTCTAGGACTCTAGGATGCCTCAAATTTAAAGAGGTTAAAAGGAATGATAGACAAAAGCATATTCAATATCAGTTATTGCACAACATCAATTTCTAAACCACAGGACCTAGACACACGCTAGTGTGTCGCGCCAAGTTAGGCAACAAACATCCCAACAAACATCACATCAATTCAATTGTCGAGGTTGTAAACCATTGTAGCGCGACGCCATTGCGTCAGTGTCTTATATCTTGAAGCATAGTTGGGCACATTTCAGGTACTTATGGAAAAATAATAATGCGGTACAAAAGCTTAAATTGTGTTGAAATAGATAGCAATGACCCACTTGACAAAAATTAACTCGTGTTTGAATGCCAGCTATGCTGCTTTCAATGCAAAATCTTCCCCTCAATAACGTTGAAAATGTGTTACTACCTAGCTAGCTAGTCCGCTCATCCCCATGTTAAATCCCATAGGGTGATTATTCATCGATTCCGAAATAACGGGAAGGCTTCCAGCTATGAAATTGGACGAATGGGTGCACTACAATACGAACTGTGTACCTTTTATGGTTTAGAGCCTGGGGGCGTAACAGGGATGGCGTGGTAGGGCGCGTAAGTACGAAAATATTGTTATAACCATTGTTAGTATTGTCGGAATCGTCTCTCATTGGACGAGCAAAGTTCCGACAATGAGAACGTGTATACTGACGTAGTACCTAGAAACACACTAGTGTATCACAATAAATCTAAACAACGTTGCAAATTGTATTCACGTCCAATTCACGAAAAATAAACCAAGTGTAAAAACAAAGCAAAATAAACAAAGCCTAAAACTGGTAAGGAGGCCACCAAGTTGAGAGTGGTTCGGCCCTTCAAAAGAGTGATATCAACACACCAAAACTAAATAAATACAACAAATTACAACAAAATTAAAACCAAACCAAAAGCCAATAAAGAGGTGACTAAGTTGAGAATGGTTCGGCCTATACGCAAAAGGTAGTAGCAAATTGTTGAAAACCAATTTCTTGTTGACGTGGCACTTTATTACTCATCTGCACGGTAGTGGAGTTGAGTCAATACACAATTAAAAAAAAGGAGTGATATCATATCAAAAACCAAAACTGGTAAAAGGGGCCGCCAAGTTCCGAATGGTTCGGCCTTTCAACACACCAAAACATTCGCCAATCGCACCGAATAATACTTTGGACGTTAAATGAAAACTTGAGCATTGCTACCGAAAGTAGCAATGTTCTAGTTTTCATTTAACCTTCGAATTATTAAGCGGTGCGATTAACTTGGCGAATGTTTTGGTGTGTTGATATCACTCCTTTGAAAAGCCGAACCATTCGGAACTTGGCGGCCCCTTTTACCAGTTTTGGTTTTTGATATGATTGTACATACACAATGTACTGTACAATATCAATAGCAGGGCAGTACTACTGTTATTTTTTTTGCATGAATAAAAGCCAGTAAGGTGCAACATGTATACAGTATTAACGCAACGTTTCGGGTCTGAATGCGACCCTTTATCAAGCGTAAAATAAAAATAAGAAATAAAATAAAAATTTTTGGAGTGGAAACTCAAGTCATATTAAAAATACACAAGAAATAAAATCCAACCAACACCAACGAAAACACTAAGCACCAGAAGGACCTAAGCCCAGTTAAAAAAACGGGCAATAGGGAGACCCACAGTCTACCTGCCAAAGCAGGTCGGCTGTGGATAGTGAGGGAAGCCAGGTGGTTTATATACCACTCACCCCTAGCGGGAAAAATCTTTAATTCCAAGTTTGTGTAGAGTCGAAAGTACTCCGCTATTTGATTATTAATGGGGAGGGGAGGGGGGGGGGCCGTTGAGCTAGGATGCTAATAGTTTCAAAATTAATTCTGGACCTGTAATTTTTTTCATGAAACAACACGCGGGTGTTTCATGAAAAAAATTACAGGTCCAGAATTAATTTAGAAACTATTAGCATGTGACTGGTTGGAAAGGTAGTGTTACAGCCAGGGCCACCCTGTTTAATGGACTTTACAGAGGGAAACTGACCAATCAGCCTCAGTTATGGAGGGTAAACAAAAATTCCGATATAAGACTTGACTGGAGTCAGGGGGAGGGAGAATAATTCGAGTTGGGTAGAAAGCCCCTACCCAATTTTTGCCAGGTGGGAGAGCGGTCAAATATTAGCTAGGCCACAGATGCGCCCCTGTTCGTACCCTCCCCCCCCCCTCCCAGCCTACGTCCAACTTTTCTTTGCAGCAGTTTTGCGAAGAAATTGGTGGCCGATAATACGCAAACACTTGCAGGCAGGCTGCCTAGCTAAAATTTGTTATTTTGAAGCAAACTAATGCTCGCATACATGGGGCGCTAAGGGAGTGGACGATTCGTTTCGAGCAAGTCCAATTCTAATTCACTCCTTACTGCATAGATATATAGGGCTTCACACATTAGGCATCGGTAGACAAGGCTTCCACCTGCTCCGGCCCAGAATAGCTCCAACTTGCAGTTTGCATTTCCAAACACCAACTGAGGAATCCTAGACCAGCAGGCTTTTCTATCCGCTGCAACAGAGGATTTCCGCCAAGGGTTTACTTCAAGTGGCTGGCTGACTGCAGAGATCCGGTTCCAACTGGTTGAATAGTTGGACTCGCTCGCTGCCTGGCTGTTGGCGCTCGGCCAATTCCCGTGTTTAGGCGGCCACTGGACGAGCGCGCAGCAGCTCGCGTAACGGCAGGGCGCACCGCAAAGTGTTGACTTCATGTTGCGTCTTACTGGTCACGAACAGTCGTTACATTCATTCATCAGAGATTAAGAAACAAAATAAAACTACCCCCACATTCTCCAGACCCAGACCTACCACTACATTATCCAGTAGTCGTCAGTGATATCACTGTTGTGGTTCCACGAGCTCTGGGAGCCATTTGTAATACTCCAAGAGCTCACGCAACCACAACATTGTTAAAACTAGACTACCACCAAATGTGGAGCGGATAATGTTATGGCAGGTCAGGATCTGGAGAATACGCGGTCGTTTTATTTTGTATTTTAATCTCTGATGAGGGCATCGCCAGCGTTTTTAATGATGCCGAAATATTAGAAGTGTTTTGCTTCGTTTATACGTGTGGCTTTTATTTTATTTACAAAGTCTTATCGCCTTTTTCACTACTGAGGGCCGAAGTGACGTTCGGAATAGTCCAGATTATTATTATCTCGTTCGTAGTCGCTGAAGGAGCATAATAGTCTCTCATCGCAGACGGGCTAGGAACTTAGTCAGGATCCTTTTTCCAGTCATCGACTGAACTAACTCGATGGCCAACACGACGAATGCGAAAACAGCATGTCAATGAGACGAAAAGGACGTGTTTGGTTTGTATGTATTGAAAATACCCCTTCCTAGGAGGGTTCTGTAAGGAGATATATCAAGATACCCAAGATATCAAGATACCCTGAAAGAAATGGTTCAGCCAATCGGAGGAGTGACAACAATTTGACCAAAAGGCCAATAGACGTGGAAATAACATCAAAAGGAGACGAAAATGAAGCTCAGTTTGGTTTAACGTAGCTTTCGCGCGCTAAACAAATTGCTGCTTTCATGCTTTTAGCCCCCTTCCCCCACCGTGGCTGAACTGGGGGCTAGTTCAACGTCCTCTGGTAATGTGATAAACCCACTACGCCCACACTAGTCTAGAGCAGCCACTGGACGGCTCTCCACTAGTTTTCTTGTGTACCCCTTGGATTCGTTTTAACCCCACTTTGACTATTGGCGCTGTTGCTCACTTTATTATAGAAAGTTATATGCAGTTTAAACAAAACTTTCCCGTACCCGACATTTTGTTCGATTTTCCTGCCAATAGAAGGCGCAGATTTGTTCCGCTGATCATTACAACTTTAAATTGAGATTTTCCGCTTCTACTTCTGCTTACGCTTCTGTTTGAGAAGAAGCCGCGGCACAAGGCGGCAAGGCTTTTCTAGAAAGTTTACTGAAAACCACACTACGTAGTAAGCTTACGAATACTGACAGCGTCAAAACCATGTCGACACTCGGATCGTAGGGGTCTGCATGAAAGCTGAAAGGCCCGTCCCTAAGACCAGAATGGTTTCTAAAGTACTGACAGTAGCAGCCAGTTGCTTTATGGGTTACGAAGGACATTTTGCAGGAGATCAAACATGGAATGTACAATACTAGCAGAATGTATCCGGCTTCACCTGGGGTTTGTTTCGCCCGTGGTTGTTTCACAGTTTTCGATCGGCGTTGCCTGAACGTTGACTGCGACAGGCAATTTTTTTTCTGGAATACTCCCCTTTTCCTTCCAACCCCTACCTCCGGTGTCCCGTTCCCCTTTCCTCCCGTCCTGCACAAAAACACTTACTTGTAGATTCAGTAAAGTACATTATATGCTTAGTGATAACAGACGCCTTGCCCCCGACCACCCTCCCAATCCCTCTATTTTCTAAAGAGCAGGGCTAACAGAAGCAGTGCCCCAAACACGGGCATTCGCCGTTTTAGCCCCCCCCCCCCCCACACACTTCTGGTTTGTCGCTGTGGCTTGAGCAATCCGTACCTTGTGAAAAATAACTGTCCTTCGTGCATGACGTCATTTAAGACTTGCCGCTGTAATGACCGCGCAGAGCAAATTGTTAGTCTAGGCAACAATGTGGCAATTTCAACTGTTCCAGACAATAATTGTCCTGCGTGACGTCATTTGACACCTTCCGCTGAGATCATCGCGCAGAGAAAATTGTTAGTCTAGGCAACAATGTAGCAATTTCAACTGCTCCAGGCAATACTTGTCCTTCGTGACGTCATTTGACACCTGCCGCTGAGATCATCGCGTAGAGCAAATTGTTAGTCGCGGTTACAATCTGCCAATGTCAACTTCTTTTTAAGGCCGCAACGTACCAGTTTCAACTTCTAGCTAAAGAATTGACACACTCGCCCGTTTTCATTATAGGGGTACCCTTTTCGGGGGTGGTTGCTTCATTTCTGCTATGAGACTATGGTTTATAATGCAAGATTGTGCAATGTTACGCGTGTGCTGGTTTGACAATAGACAATAATGGCGTAGTGGATTACTGTTATACTGTTATCTTTATTGAGCCTATAGGCCTACACACCATTCGCTCAGTCTAACTTAGAACTACGTAACTTAACTCAACCCTAAGCCGGACCAGACATCACGCTACACAAAACCAGTCGACACAGCGGATTTTGTACAGTCGTTACAATCAGGAATACTGATGAATAGAGATTAACGGTTGGCAAATAACACTGGACCTTTTGATGGCTTGCAGGGTAGCCAAATATCGCCGGAATTTAGTGAGCATCCGGGACTAATGACTTACACACCAAAATGACCCGGGTTGGTCCCAGTCTGGATTTCATAATGAAGCCCCTAGACTCATTGTTGTGCTGGGGTGGTTCCTGCTTATATAACGGCAATTGTGTTTGGAGGGAATGAAGGCAAAAAAATAATACATAAAAAAAGAGACGGCCGAGAAATCTGTTAAGGGATCAAGAGAGCTTTAACTCTCGTAGCCCTGTAAAACAACAAATCTTCAGCTATTTTACTACCATTGAAACTTTTACAAGTTTAAAAAGTAAATTTTCAGAATTTGCTGAATTGCAATAATCACCCGATTTTCTCCTTTTACCAAATTTTCCTCTTTTAACTTGCTGCCCTGCGTACCTCCCCCCCCCCCACCGATGCGCCACTAATAGAAAGGTGAACTAGTCATTTACGCAAAAAAAAATTGGGACGACCTAACGATTCATGCGCCTCCCTACATTGGCAAAATACAGAACGCGTTTAAATCGAAATAAAAACAAATTCAACAGATC
>JAHWFP010036054.1:0-35040 GCA_023313725.1 Lithobius niger
GTAACCACTGCTGTTGTTTTAGGGTTGTATTCCACAAAGTGCACTTGCGTGTCGTCATTTGTAAATTGTACTCTGATTCTTTTCTCCTCTCCAACGCGAAGCGCTTTCATTTTAAAATCTTACAAGAATTTCATTTTGCTTTTGCTGTCGAGTTTGGACAGTTCCAACATTATTGCTAACATATGTTTTTCGAGTACAGACAGCTCCAATTGTACGATTAACACTTCTCCGGCTATTTCGATGAACGGCTCGAATACCTGTTTTGAAGTGGGATCCATAACGCTTTTCCATAGACCCTCGTCCATGTTTTTCTAACCTTTCCAGGCAAACTTATTTTCTTCTTCGTCCTTGGACTGCAATTTCTCCCTCCACTGATTAAGTACAGATCTGTTGATCTTTTCACCCAGTCGGTATAGGTAGGTCCATTCCAACGAGTTGAGTCCCATTTCCGTCGTAAGTACTGCTTGTTTGTTAAAAACGAGAGTCGGTCGGCTTTCAATCGTGACATTGAGGTATTAACTCAGCATAAAATAGCCGCTAGTGGCATCCATGATGAGAACGTGTCGTAGAGTTTGTTCTTTAATAAAAAATATTTCATTCAACAAACTTTATTACAGATCAAAATTATTTTATGCAACAAAACATTATTACAGCAGCTCAGCCTCCATCACTGACCCATCAGTTTCTTTTTCTCTCTTCGCTTTCTTTGAGCCAACTTTCTTTTTTCCCTGAACACTATTTTCTCCCCTTCAGTCATTCTCGATCATCGGTCTTTTTCCGCAGCTTATTATTTTTCTGGATAGGAGTTAGAGTGGCATGCCTCTCCCTATCTGACCGTCTTCGTTTATCCCTGGCTCTCTTCTTCCACTCTTCTGGATTTTTCACTTTCAACTGCCTACTTACCCTCATCCCCAATCTCCTCATCTCGGCTTCTCAAACCTCGACATTTTCAACTTCTTTCATCCTCTGTTCTACTTCATCCCCGTTACACCGAGTTTACACCTCTTCATTGCTGATTACAGAGTCAGACATACCTGACCATACCTCGTTATCGGATATTGACTCCATGAGCAAATAATAATCATCATCATCATCGTAAGAAATTTATTTGCTACAGCGATGTCCGATTGCAAGAGTTTCTACTTGGCTAACGAGGAATCTTTTGTCGTCATAGGCTGACAGTAGGGATTTATTCACCACGGTCGTGGCCAGCTGGTGATGGCTGTCACTGGCAATCTTGTACCAACTCGATCTTTGTTTGGGGTTCAAACGGAGAGTTGCCCTGTAATCTTCGTGGCTTAAGTGTTTCTCCACGAATCTCTTGGAAATTTCTTTCTCTTTTTTCATTTTGCTTTGGGAGGTCACGAGCAAATACATCTTGCTACTCAACCCCACAAACTCTATTATTGGTACTCTCTTCGTGGCATCTTTCATCTTTCCCAACACTAGCTTGTTGAAGTTGTGGAACTGTGGGTGTTGAGGACGATAGTTGCTAGTGTAGAATCTACGCATGTTTTTAGCCATGTCTGCGTACACGTTCTCGGCTTCGATGCAATAGCACAGAGAGTCCGTGTCTGTGAACAGCAGTTTTGCTCGAACTCCATATTGGAGCTGTATTGTATCGGTAGTGAAATTCGTATAGATGGAGTTTGGACAACTCTAGTATGGCGAACCCCGAATAGGTAGGAAGATCGCACGTCACCTTGCCTACTTTCAAGTTGATCTGTACCAGGTTTTCGTGCAATATCTGAAACGAATCAACGTTGGGTTGAATGGAATACTTGATGGCCCGCTTGCTGTTGGTGCATAGCTTGACGTTCAGTCTTTTCTGTTTCTGTTCTATGGTTTTTCCAAACACCTAATTATTTGCAAGTTTGTAAAATTACGCTTCAGACTCCGTCTTCGGTTCCTTTCGTTTTGCCATATTAAAATCTATATATTGTTTCAACCAGGGCTTCTGATTGAAACTCAGCACCCTCCTGACGTGACGAAGGACCTAACCGTGTTCGAGGTAGAATGTTAAGTTACTACCGTAACTTAAGTTAAGGTAGAATGTTAAGTTACTACCGTTACTACCACATCTTCCACAGTAGGTTGGCCAGTATCTTCACGACAGGTTTCACCGGTTTTCCTCGCAGCAACAATTTAGAATAGTCTGAAACAAATTCTTCTTGTATTTCAAATTTTTCAGGAGCAAGCGGGTAGTCGTTGTGGAGCTCGTGAAGTTCATTCGGGTAGTCCCGTGCTACTTTTAGAATGTATCCTACTGACGACGTGTCTGCTATCTTAGTCACTTCAAGAGCTCGAATCTCATCTTTAGTCAAATACCTAAAGCCGTTGTAAGGCAGCATCTGGCTCATGGCCCAGCCGTTAGCGTTATTGATGTCCCAATCGATGATGTACTTGCTAGGTTTTATTGGATCGTACGTTTCGGAAATGTATGGGTTGTTGGCCTTCACGAAACTTCGACTAATGAAGCTAACTCCACCCAGTATTCCCAACAAGATGAAGTTATGTCTGCTAGAGTGAGTAAATAGTTCCAGCTCGGCCTTGGTCATCTTTAATGCTGCCGCCCAGATAAACCCTGGGGTGGAGACGTGATAGCACGAATCTGTTTCGTAGTTTTGCAAGCAGATCCTGCGGAAATCTTTGAAAATGTCTGCCAAAAGCAGACAGTCGGTAACCTGATATATTTCATGGTAAGAGTAAAATTTTTGGATTTTTAGCATACTCCAAATCTTTTTAGCGTGTTCGTCAGTTAGGCCTTCTTCTTTGATTTTGGAATAAACTTCTTCTTTCAATGGTAAAGACTCCTATTCGAACACACTCATGTTGGAAACGTATTCGTAAGGATAGTATCCCTTAAGGTTAACAGATCCACAGCAGTCTCTTCTTCGACATCTGGAAGGAACCATTTGTCCTTCCTACCAGCTTTCAAGAACCTCTTCACCATACTAAACTCGTAATCACGTTTATGTCTGTTCGCCAGAGTTTTCAGCAGAGAGGAGAGAAAATTAAAGCTGTCTATAAACATTAGCCGAATGTACCTTTTTTTCCCGTTTCATCCCATCCAGTTTCATTGGTGATGGTCATGCTCACGAACCTTTCTGTATTTATCGCGAGGACTCCTTTCTACTTTTTTCGGAAACTTGTGCTAGGCTCTTACCAGTAAATGCATATCGTAAGCTTCGAGGCAGTGAAATACCATGGGGATCGTGGTGCGCTCTCGGGCATTCAGGTTACAACTCGAGTAAGAAGCTCCTCTGTACTGGCCGGTAACGTAGCAGTGATGCCGGACTTTGTCATCTTTTGAACCGAATGGCTTTTTGCAGTAGATGCAGTCTACAGAGTGGTTAAATTCAGCCTCTTGGACAGAATTGACGTATAGTGGTTGGACTCTTTTAACATTTCGTTGTGCTCATGCGCTTCAATCACCAACCGATCGAGGAATTGTGCAATGGCATCCTCTCCGAGGTAATAAGAGGTGCTAATTTTCTCTGGTCCTACTGCGACGTAGCCGAAGCTGTAAGGTTGATGGTGGTTGATTTTGTTTCCGGAGCTGTTAGAGGAAGGAACGGGTTTCAGGAGGCACTCGAAATCAGCGTATATGATTTTGAGGTGAACATTTCTTCTATTGAAAGCTTCAAACTTCAAAATGTTTTCGCCCGGTTTTAAGAATTTGAGTGTTTGAGGTGACGGATTGGTTCTTCTACATTCCAGTTAGTGTTTGTCTCTCAGTGATGCCTTTACATAGGCGGTGAAACAATTTCGACAGTAATATTTCGAATTGCTTCCCGATCTCTGGTGTCAGAGAAACTGGTCACAATCCACGATGGCGCAGTAGTGAAAATTCAAAAAATTCAGTCGGTAATTAAAACAAGATCTATGGGTTGGCCTTTAAAATTCGTGCTCACACGCAGGGGATGTAAGCCATTCTCTTTGGTATAACCAATCATATTGATCGATAAAACTTTGTGGGCCATCTCAAATGAGTCATTGTGATCCAGCCACGTTGGCAAGTCCAGCACTGAACAATTTACCGTTCTCACATATACTTCTTATTCTTTAGGATTCAACATGCTTAATTTGTGTTTGGTAGCCAGAACAGAATACAATAAGCAATTGTGGTCTGAGAAATTTTGAACGTTGACTATGCACTTGCACTTTTTTTTAATTTTGCGGGCAGAGAAATGTAAGAGCCTGGTCTCAGCAGGTCGATTTTTGCTACTTGGATTGTGAGTTCGCAGGAGCGGTTTATCACCCAACCGCTCCCGCTGTCGGTAAATTCGTCTATATAACGTTGGATTTTATTATAAGCTGCATCCAGTAACTTGTGAATATATAATGGCTTATAGATTGGGGAGTAGTGGGACTGAAATCCAGTGGATACTACTTGGCCATTTCGTACAAAACTCACACCTAAACCAATTTGAGCTCTGCAAGTCACTAATTGACAGAGATTCGCACAGTAGAGCTTCTATACCTCTTCGCATCAACATGAAAAGGTACAACGAGTCTACAACATGCACAACTTTCTTGTACTTTCAGTGCTCGAGTCCTTGTTCATAGAGGATGAGATCGTCTCTATAGCCCAACTCCCTCTCAAAGCAATCGCACTCGGGTGGGTAACTATTCCTCTGTGTCTCTACGAGATGTTGTATCAATCATACTTGGGTAGGATACGTTTGAGCACAGGAAACGCAGGTAAAGTTAATTTTTTCCATCGCTCCAACCGAACATTTCTGTTCAATAATATAATTATTATGAAAAGTAATAATTTCAACGTACTAGTTTCAGTTTATTAATATAAATAAAAAGAGGAAAAATTTGGTACTTTTGTCATCATTATTTTCCTAGAACTGTCGAAGAACTCGTTGTATCTTTTCCAGCCATATGTCGAAATGCTCGTTGTGCGCTTTCCACCTGACGAGGTAACGAGTTTTCCCTCCGACTTTTTTAGTCTTGAGAATCTCGTCTACTAAAAACCAATCCGGCACGTTAGTTTTGTGCTACTCTTATTCGTAAAATGTGCCTTCCAACATTTTAACAAGTTGGTCGAGTTTTTCTGACTTCACTCACCTCGAACAGTTCGTTGGTAAAGTTTTGCAAATATCCCTTGTCGAAAGTAGATTTTGCCGTTGTCACTCTTACCAAATCCCCGACTTTGAGGATTCTTCTTCTTGAAACGAGTCTTTTTCAGGAATATTTTTCTGATATCCGGTTCATTGCATTTAGTTACTTCGGATGATTTCATTTTAATTGTAGAATGAACTCTGTCGTTGTAATCTTTGACAACTTTATCTATTATATCTATCCACTTGTGATTACCTCGCAGAGTGAACCGTTTCCACATGGAGCTCTTCCACGTCCTATCGAGCCGTTCTACTACGCTCGTCTTAAGTTCTGACTTTGTAAAGTAGTGGTTTATTTTGTGACGTTTCATTAGTGCTGTGAAGTCTTTATAGTAAACCTCTTCATCATCATCCGTTTGTAAATTTTTAATGCGATTATACATAGTGTTTAATAGCTCGTTAAAAGCACCAGTGACATCCACAGCGTTCTTCCATTTCACAGGGACGGCCCAAGCGTATTTGGAGAATACATCGATGGCAGTCAGCAAGTATTTGTAATCTTCATTTTGTTCTGAATAAGGGATCGTCTCGAACAAGTCTGCTTGAACTAAATCAATAATCCCATAGCTAATAACGCGCCTCATTGGTAAATGCCGCCTAGCTGGCTTGTGCAGCTCCTCCACTAAAGTTTCCAATTGATCTTTTATTTTAACTTCCATTCCCAACTTTACTTTGGTTTTCATTGCCGTGGCTACAGCCGCTGCTGCCAACTTCTCTTTCAGCCCAGTTTTGCTAGAGTTTGCTACTTTTACTGCATCGGAGGCCAACTTTCTATCAGCTTCGTGCCTTCGTTTCAAGTCTGGTTTGGTAGAGTATTCGATGTCGTGCTGTTTGCCGGCCTCATCCAAAGAATTGATAGCAGCATCGCCTCTGTTCAGTCTCTTGTTCAGATTTGTTCCCGGACCGCAATAGTTGTATCTCGGAATGTGAAGTTCCACGGGCAACTTGTCTATCGCACTGTTCAACAATCCAGAGCCTCTACTCTTCTGAAACTGAGCTTTCCTCGTACCGCATACTTTACACTCGCCTTTCAGCAGTTGTCTGTAATTCTTAGTCACAATGTGCCTGACATTTTTACTGGCTGTAACTCTTTTGCATTTGAGGCAGTACATCTCTATTTATTTATAAAATGAGAATGAGGGGGGGGGGGGGTTGAAGCTTAATGGCGTGTCGACAGCTTGGTCATTAGCGCCAACCGGCAAGAATGAAAAGGCTGACATTTTACTGGCTGTAACTCTTTCGCATTTGAGGCAGTACATCTCTCTGTTTTGACACTTTTACTGGCTTTAACTCTTTTGCATTCTTCTTCTTTTGCGTTCTTCTTCAAGTACATCTCTGTTTATTTATAAAATGAGAAAGAAAAGGTATTTTAAATATTAGTTTTGTAGAGAATTTATCAAAATACCATTTTTTCCTTAGAGCAACTGAAAGATGAAAGTGTTAAATCATGACATAGCCGATATCAATAAACGACGAGTAATTTACTGAATTTTCCAGAGTACGTAAGGTGCATCATCTGTGGCCCTGCTGGTTGTGGAAAGACCAATTTAGTTATAAATTTCATTTGCAATCCAGGTTGGTTAAATTACGACAGTCCGCGCATATACTCCAAGTCTTTATTTCAAAACAAGTATTTCTATCTCAGAAGAGCTTTCGAGGAAATATATCTGGGCATAGCTACGTTTTGTTCCAACAATGGAGATATCGAACCACCTGAATGTCTGCCATGTGGCAAAACGGTATTTTATTGGACGATTTCATGATTGAGAAACAAGACAGAATCGAACGCTACTTTGCCTATGGCAGGCACGCGGACGCCTCGATCTTTTAATTTTGTCAGACTTACTGCAGGATATCCAAGAGAGTTATTCGAGATAATGCCAATGGTATAATTCTCTTCCGGCAAGATGAAGCAAACCTCAAACATGTCTTCAATAACCACGTTAGTGGTGACATGGTTTTCGACCAGTTTCGTCACATGTGCGGTGACATTTGGAACGCTGTTCCTTACGGATTCCTACTAATTGTTAAAACTAAACCCTTGGACCAAAGGTATAGAAGAATGCTCGACTAATGATGACGTTTCTGTGTTGTGTTTCGTTGACATTAACGTATGTCCGTCTGCTGATGGTGTTTGTTGACTTAAACATTATATAAAGTACTAAAACGTCATCTCTACTAAACCTAAAAAATAAGAGAAGCAAACCCCAGAAAGAGGTCGATCAGTACGAGGCTCTAAAAAAGCGTCTGAAACAAAAATTTCAAAATACAAAACTGGAAAAGCAGACAGAATCTGAACACTTGCAAAAGATATTCAAACTAGTTGTTGATCCGATAGTAGATCAGAGTAAAATGCAGATGCTCAAGGGGAGCAAGGCTTCAGCTCAGCATCAATGAAAAATCAAAGAACTGTTTGCTCTAGAAGCTGGACAGAAAAAACAAGAAAAATATCATGGGAAACGGTTAGAACATATTCAGAAAGCTTTGAAGGCGCGTCGTTACTGAAGACGAGAACATAGATAGGGATGATGGTGAAATACAGTTTTAAGTGTGTGCCAGAATACGACTTCCGAGTTCCTTGAGTGCATTACCGGATGCACCCTCCAACATGTCTCTTGTTCTCACACCAGGGGCTCGTAGGAGACAAATAGAAGAAGCCTCGTTACTTGGTGATTCTGCAGTCACACTTGGACCGCTAGCCACTAATTACCTAAGCATGTTTGCCACTCGAGAGAGTCTGACCGACCCAACTTTTGGCATTCGATACGACCCAGAGTAAACTTTTCATGATTGGTGCAATGGAAGTGCAATTTGGAGGCGACGACTTGATCGTGGGCGAAAAACGTACGAATGGACGGACGATTTGTGGCAGTTGGTTATGTTGAAAAATCCTACTAAACTACCAGACGGAGATGCCAGTCTTCTGAAATACCACGATATTCTGAAGAGGAGTAAAGCCATATATCACAACAATGATGACAGTACGAGAAGATTGAATTCCAGCACCGGTTTCAAGTACACGACTTTCATAAAACCTATTTGGGGCAGACCTGCCGAGGTTGTCGGGAAAGGATACAGGTTCTATAGAGACCCAAATGACTTGTGCAAGAGGCTAAAGCTCCTCAGAGCCTCTACATATGCGGGTAATAATTCGCTGGATGAAGAATTTGTGCACATTTTTACAGAAATGCGGAGCAAAGCATTGATGTCTGAAGGAGAGTACCAAAAACTGATCGGTGAATTCGGTAGATGTTGACTAATGTATTAAAACTAAAAATGTTGATCCTACTCTACTCTGAAAAAACGAACTTTGTGACCAGTTTTCCTTCCCTGTTGATATTGGAAGGCACCCACGAATTGGCTCTAGTCAATCTGGAAACTTACTTCATTCCAACGTTATACAGGACGTGACCGACTCTTTCACTTATTGCGTGGATGGCAGTAACAGCTGGAATAAAATCGTCGTCCCAGAAAGTTGTTATGAATTAGACGAAATTATAGAATTCATTTATAGAAAACTAAAAAATAACAAGCACTGGGACGAGACTAATAACGTTTCCTACGTTCTATTAAATGGCGACGTAAACACTCTAAAGTGCGAACTTAATCTTACTGACAGGAGATATGAGGTTGATTTTTCTGAACCGTCCAGTATAAGATTTTTGGTTTCGAAGCTAAGACTTACGAATTTGGGGAATACATCAGACCAAACACTGTCAACATAATAAATGTAAATAGCATACTGGTACATTGCGACTTGGTGGCTGGTTCTTACATGAATGGATCATCATAACCGACCTTTTATTCGTTCTTTCCTACTGTCCCTCGCCCCTACAAGATTGTTCAGTCCCCGTACAATTTGGTGTACCTACCTGTTACGAAAAATATTATTCACTCTATGGGCGTGTGGCTGACAGACCAAGCCGATAGACCACTAAACCTTCGAGGAGAAACTTTGACGATAAGGTTACATTTACAGAAGTAGAAAAACTAAAAATAAATACTTAAGTTTATTAAATACATGCCGCTCAAATTTATTAAACTGAAAGTAACTGCCAATGGCCCACCACCCTACGAACTGCCACAGTCCACCTTACCTGTTAAGGGAAACGAAACCTACCGAGTGAGAAGGCGTCAATTACCGCTAATTTCGAATTCGTGGAGAGACTAATTCTCGCTCAGAATGGAAACGAACGAAACATCCCTAAATGTGACCGAGCCTTTTGTCATTGACGAATCTGTAGTCGAATATAGTTTTCACTAATATTCTCCAAGAGTCGGGACAAACTTAAACCAGGTAAATTCCGAAATAAGAATCACGGTGCAAAATTAGGACCTTTTCACTCATCCTCACCAGAGTTAACTTCACGTTAAGGGATCTCTTCTTACAAGTGCAGACAGCAGTTCCTATGGTGCCACGGATAAGATAACTGTGGTCAATAATGTTGTGGCTTTCCTTTTCTCTCACATACAGTATCAAATAGGTAACAAAACAGTGGATCAACTTAACTTTCCTGAGATCACAAGCACGATGAAAGGTATTGTTAGTTATGGACCTGAAGACCAAACCGAACTAGCCAACAGGGGTTGGTTTCTCGACAATGGCAATGCTAGATCAGCAGATCCTGACAATAATGCTATCTTCAACCACAAGCAGGAATCTCCTCAGTCATTCTCCCAGAAGCAGTTTTACATTCGCTGAACCCTTGTCTCACCTCCTTGGTTTCACGGAAGATTATACCAAGATTTTATACGGCATTCGTTAAACACTCATTTTGATGCGATCTGTGGATAACAATGCCACATTTAGCGACACGGGGGTCGGTGCCGGCAAGATAGTTCTAGAAAAAGTGAGCTGGTTTCTTCCTCACGTAACGCCCTCTGATGTACAGAAAAATAAGTTGTACAAGTTGATCCATTCTGGCGCGAGAGTGCCATTAGCCTTGAGACATTGGCATTCCAATCAATTGGATCTGTCGACATCATCAATGGCCGCTTGGTGTCTTATTACTATGAGTGCTATGGAACGAACTTGTTGGATCATCTTGGGTTTTCAAACAGACAGAGAGAACGACCAAAAAAAATACCCTGCCGTCTTTAATCACTGTAGTTTCAACAACATTCAAGTGCCTTTAAATTCTGAACGTTATCTGTTTCTTGAACAAAATGAAAATTTTAGCCAAGGCGACATTTCTCATCTCTATCAGATGATTCTGAACTTCAGACAACAGTACTACGGCAGAGGATTGCTGTTGGCTGGGCCCGCTTACTAATTATCCACCTTTAGCAAGAATTTTCCTTTAACAGTGATTGATTTAACCAAACAAAGTGAGCGTCTGAAGTCGGCGGTAATTGACGTACAGATAAAAATGAGATTCGGAGCTCAGGTACCGGCAAATTTGAAAGCATGGGCTCTAATCATAAGCGATTGCATAATGCATTTAAGATTAAACAGAAATAATGTTGAAGTTGATGTGTGACCTATTCCATCTATTTTTTTTTCTTTTTTTCTTTAAACTAGTCATGTATACAAAAACGAGAGTGGTTTTGAGTGCCAATCAAAAGAAACGCATGTAACAGCAGATCAAGAAAGGAAAAACAGCACAATGACGGCTTAGAAACTCTCAGTTGAACAGAGGAACCTCGAAATTACCAGCCACTCAAGCTCAACTTAGCAGAATTCATAAAGCATGCAAGACGGAAAAGGTTTACATTTGAAATTTTCTCGTACACAACTGAAGAAGGGAGAAATTCTACCAGCGTTACTTTTGCCAGCGTTGGCAGCACTGGGCTCATCCACCGCAGGTTCTGCAGCAATAGCCAGAAGCGTGAATACTGCAAAGAATAATTCTAGACAGTTACAAAAGCTTAAGAGACACATTGCAGCGATGGAAGCTCTGGCATTCAGAAAAGGAATGGGAATTTAAAAAAAAACGTCAAAAAAAAAAGAAAAACTACCAACAGCAAAGTTCATGGAAAATGTTTTTTTCTGAAGCCAGGGTAGCTTTAAACAGATCTATGACAAATGTGGATTTGAACAGATACGCCAAAAAACTCGAGATTACCAACTTCAGAGGTACATTTACTAAAGACTTGCTTCCACAAGAACGTTGGATAGAGGAGAGTCTGGAATAGTTATCTTGCAAGACTCAAGCGGAGAAGGTTCACATTGGGTAGTATATTACAGTAACGACCCATCTTGTTCATATTTTTTCGATTTTTTTGGTTTGAGTGCATCCTTACAAGTCCAGAGGTATCTCGGCAAAACTATAAAGAATCACCTGAGAGTTCAAGCAGCACACGAGGTTCTGTGCGGTCAGTATGGTTTATTCGTTCTACAAGGATTGTCGCCAGGAGACAATTTTTTTCAAGTTATTCACATGCTAAAAATGAAGTCATGAAAGTTTTCCAATTTGGAAATGTTAAGAGTCCCAAGTCTTCCTCTCCTCTTCCGTCACCCTCCATTGTTGTAGTGGATAATTTCTTGAGTCGAGCGGGACCCAATCTGCCATTCGATGCAAAAAATAACAAAATCGAAAATGTAGGAACTCCGGGGAACGACACTGATGGCCTAACTCTTGGGTACCTGAGAACGGACCTAGGACTTAGTTTAGATTGGGACAGGAATCTAAGCATTAATGGAAAAAAAAACTAACGAATTTAAATAAACCCACAAATGACTCCGATGCCCCCACACAAAAATATGTGGATCGTCTAGTTGATAAGAAGCTCAGAAGTCAACCCAACAGACGCATCTACTCATATCGAAGCAATCTAGAAACCTGGGATGACGTCAAATGGCTGGCTGACAACGGTTTGCAATACTACTTGGTAAGTCATCCAGGACGAATAGTCAAAACCATTCTCGTTGCGGCTAGGATAAATAACGCATTTCAAGTTTCTTTGGCCAGAACTGGGAAAGCACCTGTTTCCATACTCAAATACGCCAGCTAAACAGCCAGCGTAGCAAGCTACGAGGCAACGCCTTTAGAAATTCAAACGGGGCAGATATTGACGGCAGCGACCGAAAGTATGGCACTGGCGGGCATCACTTCATTGCGAAGTGGACGACTGAAGGAAAAGAAAACGCACCCAACATTACTTTTATTTTATTTTATTTATAAAGGAGAAGACAACGGCCAAACCAGCAGTTTACGCTTTGAGCCGTAGGGCAAATTTGATCTTTAATCACTCTGACTCCGACGAAGAAATTATACCTTTGAAATGTGGTTCTGCTCAAACCACTCTGAACTCGAAAGAGTTCGCCGATATCTACAACTAGAGTCAACAGGTAAATGTAGCAATGCACCGCCAGTGGAAGTCAAGCATGCCAGATGAAAGCACCAACAATGAAGATGCCCTGCTTGCTACCGTGCATCACTTCCAATCTCTCATGGAGCTTTTTACCAGTGACGCCACTAAAGCAGTTCTGAGGCAGCAGTTTAACGGTCTTTTAGAAACCGCCCTGGATTCGAAATTAAATGCCTTCCAGGTGGGCGGTGCCAAAAGGCATTCGCGTAAAACACAATGGGCATAAAACCCAGTTAGTATTGTACTTTTATAACGAAAGGAAAGTCTCCCAGACTCTAGTTCAACTAGATTTTATTGAATGGACAGAATTGTTGAAAAGTCTTACGGAGATTCATCAAAACATCCACCAAAAACAAGATGATCCTCTCAGCAACATCTAAATTAATTAGTAATTAGCAATTGAATAGTTTCGTTTTTCAACACCAAAGGTGTAGTTCTGGTTCAGTTTTCTACAGTTAGGGTAGTAATTGTCTGTGTGTAAGAGGCTTGTTTACTTTTGATTTAGCACTTGGAGGGAGCCCTCAAAAAGTGTTTTATTTTCGCCCCATTCTAAATACCTGGTTGGCTGCACCATTCAACCTTTCGTTTTATTAATTTTTTTGTTTTGATTCATGACCAACAGATGGCACTCTATGTTCAGTGATAGAAATTGTGGCTTAGCTTTTGCTCACAGCATTCACTTTCGTTTTTGTATGTTTCGATACAAAGTCAATAAATGGAACCAGTAGCATTTTCAGTGCTGTAAACCATTAACTTCTCACTTGCTTGTTAGAGACCCAAATATATTATTTCTTTTGTCTTCTTTTGTCCTCGCCGCAGTCGCCGTGAGGAGGTTGTGTTGGCCCGTTTGCGGATTGGTCACACCCGACTTACTCACTGTTTCCTTTTGCGGGGGGTTGACCCTCCTGAATGTTCTTGGTGTCGACGGCCACTTACGGTCCGGCACTTACTTGTTGATTGTCGCCATCTTGATGGTGTTCATCGTCGGTTCCATCTTCCGCATGACATTGCGCGTCAGTTGGGCGATAAGTCTGTCCTCCTGTCCGGTGTTTTTCAATTTTTGCAGGAGGTACAGATGTATGACAAGATTTAGATTAGGGGTTTGAATAACATCTCTGTAATGTGTGGTGCAGTGGCAACCCGGACCACTGCACTGTGACTGGGGTTGGCGCTAATGACCAAGTTGTCGACGCGCCATTAAGCCTCAATCCCCCCCCTATGCAGTCAGTAAATTTTTCAGTTTCACGTATTCATTTCTGAAAATTTTCTTGAGATATAGCTGCATATGAATCTTGAGGCCTCAAGTAACACTAAAGATTTGTTGACTTCTGGTGTAATTTTTGGCCTTACTTGGGGGATGAGGTTTTGCCCTAGAAAGTGAAACAATTTAATTTGTTGATTAACTTTAGTAGATTTCTGGCAACTTTTGGTGCCACTGGCAAAACTGTGTTGCTTGGCTGGAAGTTTTTTAACTAGAGAGCTGTTGAACGTGGTTTTAAAATTAGCATTGCAAAGGCACTATTCGCTTAATTTTCTGTTGAAAACAAGTGGTGCTTTCATGCCAACACACTGCTGAATTGAAAATATTAGCCTAAGTTTTTGAGCTTGCCACGTTTACAAATAAGTTGCTCAGAAACTTAGCCTAATATTTTCAGTTCGGGGGTTTGTCAACATGAAAGCATCACTTGTTTTCAGCAGAAAACTGAAATTTGGAGTTTTATATTGGAATTTTTTTTGTCAACACCAATAAGGGCACATGATTGCTTTCATTTTCGCGGCCCCCAATGTGTAGGCCTACATTTGTCATTTTTCACTTTAAGATGGGTTGCTTACAAATGTTCGCGCATTCCTTCGCTTGTTGCAAGCCTGGTTGCATATTAGTGTATAGTATGTTGTGTCATGGTTTTTGGGCAGGGGAACGGAGTTTGTGAGAAACTGGCCTTAGATGTCAAATTTTTGCTCGTAATTTTTATTCAATGGGCGAAAATAAACATGTGTTTTGTGTGTGCATTGTATACATCACTAAAACTATCAGGCAGAACTTTACTAGCATTAGCTAGTGTGCAATCGATGTTGCAAGTTGGTCGAGCTTTTCTTTTTAAGTGTTAATTGGGTCAAGGTCACTGCTCTGACCACAAATATTACGGCCTGTCGAAGGTCTATAAACAATCTGCAAAGGCCATAATACTTGCGGGGGAATATCCAGTTATATCCATTATCAAACTGCGATGTTTTTTTTTCCTAGCTAACCTAACATTCTTTGTTTATCTAAATCCCTGCACTAAAAGCAAAGAGTCAGGTCTAGAATAACAATTTTTGAAATCATGGATTAATTCTCAACTCAAAAGTTTATTTATTGCAATCTGAAATGAAATTCGAACTAAAGAAAAGAATGGCTTCCTAGCTTACCAAAATTCTCTTTAATTCAACCCACTTCCAAAAGTTGTAAAGTGTGGAACCGTAATAAATATAAGACGTAATTTTCTGGTGGGAGTTGGGGACCAGAATCACTATATAGGATTTTTTTTCAATCCAAATATTAATTTTACATTAACATTTGACATCAACGTCAACATTTTACATAAACATTTCAACGAGGTGCTGAAGGAGTTTTTCGTTAAGATGACAAGCACCTAACTACCACTGAACGAGAATCTCCCGGTACCAAAACGTCAATTTTGCAACTCGACTAGGAAATTACCTTTCGGTAAATGATTTGGAAGAGGCTAGCATCACTACAGCTAGGTGAAATGCTGGAGTGTACCTCTCAGAAAGATTTCGTTCAGCAGAAATATCTGCAAATAGAGGCCTATCTGAGACGCAGTTCCTAATTCCGTCAATTCTAATATTGGCATCGTACAAAAAAACAAATTCGTGTTCCCGTAGCGGCAGAGTTTTCGGGTAATTGCTTCGTACTTTGGCTAACTTCATGGAGCAACTAGTTAAGACATGCAAGGGAACTTACAATTTTTTTTAAGAACGCATTTTTAAAGACGAGGCAAACACGTTAACCTGCCTAAAACATACCTCACATTGGATGAAGCTTGTAAAAAGGTGTTTTTGACATAATATTCCATTCATAAAAAATCGTTAGCCGTAATACCTTCGGACTAGCAAAAGTATTATGGTCACGATTTTATCCTCCTCGAAAATAAGTCAAGAACACAACACGTGCATTCAGTCTTAAGTTTCCGTCGAAATTGACTGAAATAATGCAGATTTGCAACCTACCGTTATACAGGATTTCCGCTATAACGAAACCGGAACATGTGCAGATTGACGCACTTGTCGGGAAAACCATTTACTTCACGCTCTGTTAATCCTTGCATCCAATACTTTCCTGTAATTTTGTTGTGTCAGGAAACCTTTAACGACAATTTTAAACGCTGTTTTCCTGTTGAAGTTTTGCTTGTACAAGGTGCATTTTATTAAGTTGTGAAATGTGTACAATTTCTTTTTAACTTTATGTCACCTGAAGTAAATTAAGCTCGTATAGATGAACCGGCTCAATTTTGAACAGTACTGCACGTTTTTTAAAGGAAAAACAAGAATAGTAAGGGGGAAAGTTTCCGAAGGGGGAGAAAATGAATAAACGCTTCGTACTGACTGCAGTACCGCCGACCCGCAAAAAAGAAAAAAATTTTATCCATTCATGAGCACAGTCCCTGTATGGATCATCCACTATTAATGAAGTTTCGAAAAGGTCTCGCGGGCAGTCTTGAAGTAGGTCTCGTTGAAGGCAGTGCCAGTATTGTAATATGTCTGTTTGAGTAGTCTGGCTTCGATAACAATAAAATACAATGGCTTTCGTAGGCAGTACATCATTATGGTACTTGAATACTACTCTCTTGGATAATTAATTCGAAAGTTTTAATTTCAGGAAGGAAAAGTGCATTTTGATTTTAATTTTGAACTCCATTTAGCGTTCTTTATTTTTTTGCTACCGAATATCCTAGTATAAATCTTGCTTCTCTGACAAGCTGAAGACTTAATTCGCTTGAAGGTCTTCCTGGATTATGCATAGGCAGGACCAACAAATCTTTCCCCATACATCCCCGCCACGGATCACCCTTGGTGAACTACAAGGGTGTGGTGAGCTATACAAATGTAGCCTCAAAACCAGTTCTGGAGATTATGTCAACCAAAAAAAAAATAAAAAGTAATTATTTTAATTGGTTAGGAACCCACCATGAATAAAATAATTAAACGTTTGGCGTGGGTAAACCTATTTTGACCGGTATACTTTACAATGGTGCCACTTTTTTGCAGATACACTGGTTTAAGAGTAGACTGTAATTGGAAATACCCTTTTGCCAGATGTTCACATTGAATAATATGCCACGTCAATGAAACGGATATGGCAATCTGAAAGACAGTCAGGAATTCAGGATTACACGGAACTTTAAATTAGCCAGAGTAATTTTTGGAGCTGTAATGTCTGTAATTTGTTAAGCACATCTTTCAACATACGTTTGTTTTATTAGTAATTACTAGGACGGCCCCCCCCCCGGGGGGGGGGGGGGGTTTTATACCATTGCTGTGAAAATAATGAATTCCTGTTAACAGTCGCCATGCTTTCATTAGATTGTCGCCAGATTACCCAGATTCCCACTCCTAATTCTTTTGAAGTCGTAGTGGGAATCAAGATAATTCTTTCGTTTGTTGAGCATTGTTGTAATTTCACATTTGCATTAAAATGCTGTGATTTACCATTAGCAGTCGCCCAAGCTTTCATTATATTTAGTAAGATCAAGATTAAGATACAAAGAGGCCTAGATTCCGTTTGCATGAAAATACTGTGACGTCATCTGTACTGTGTCTCTTTGTTGAAAACACAGTTCGAACCATTACTTATACAGACAATTCCGTCATTCATTATACAGACCATTCAGTTTGACAGCGATACAAACAAACAGAAGAAAAAAGATTATCAAGGTTCTCACTGCAGACGCACGAACAACAGATATAGAATTAAGAGTGGTGATCTCGGTAATCTGGCGACACACAAACAAACAAATATTATTATCTTAGTTATATAGATTGCGAGCTGGTTGCTGACTGATTTATTTCACATTGCATTTACAGACTTAAAACCTAGGAACATGCGTGAAAAACATGAGCAAACACGAAAAATTTATCAACAACGGGAAATGACGATCAAGCTGATGAATCCGCCACACTGAAAGGGCACAAAACAGAGAAGTCAAATCCAAAACTATAGCTTCATCAACACATCAATTCACAATGCATAAACCCAAAGTGGTGCATTTAAATTTCTATTAGCAACACTTACAGACTACTTCGAAAACTCAGATAGTACAGTCGACACAATATTCACAGAATATGTGATACGATGCATTCTGCAGCTACCATGAAGTTTCCAAGACCGCTAACTAGGTTCTTGCCATAAGTGGGGATTCCTTTGTGTCCTTTTAATTACCGCACCAATTATTGTGTGTGTAACAATAAGCACACTGACTTAATATTTAGCTGACTCCAATGCACGATTTAGGTGAGTGACAAGTAAGCAACCCACCACACTGCCACTGCATTTCCTTAAAAAAGTTGGTAGCTGCATCTTATTTTTCAGACATGATGTCCATAAATCATGCATTTTTCACTTACGATACGTTTCAAGAAAATTCAACACTAGCGATTATTACCATACTTAAGTCCTTTTCATTGTTTTAAAATCTCCTGTCTAATCACGTAACCGGAGAGTTTCACAATGCCCTGATACGTGAACTTTGAACACTTTCATACTGGTATACTTGTTCGTACGCATTTTACCAAAAGTATCCATTTTTAACGTATTATCATACTTTTGTCATTTTCATTGCTGCAAAAGTATCTGTATAAATAAATAGCTTAACCGGAGAGTTAGAAAAAATGGTACTAGCACGCACGTACCATTACAATTTATCACGTAAGGTAAAACCAAGAGCGATAAGTCAAAATGAACGGGTGATAAGTTAAAAATGTATACTTGTCGCAACAATACCTCAGCTATGCCTCAGATGATATGGTGCCTCCTTAAACGTAAAGACTATACAATAAATATCTAATCGTGACCCATTATTGCTGCATTATTGCCCATTAACCATTATTGCTGTAACTATTACCTATTGGCAGTTGATTGTTATAATAACTTTAATTCAGTTTAAGTGACAATGTAAAAAAGAGTTTACATGTGTACTTATTTTTTAACATTGTTGTTCTAATTGATTTACGTTATTAAAACAATCAAATCCGAATAAGTTAAAAATGACACTTTGGAACAATGGGGGAAAAACAGTCAAATCATAGAACTATGTTTCAAACATCAGTGATTGTGACGCCAACATCGTTAAGGCGTGTGAGTGCACCATAAAATCGTTATAAAATTATGTCAGAACCGATTTAAGAATGGTAATATTTTCGGCAAAAATGGGATGATGTAAGCAATTAAAGGCCCGTTTTTATTAAATGTTGTCCTCGGAGTTGAATACATCCCCGGGCGGCAAGCTGTTTCAGATGATACCACAAGAAAATACCTGATTATTAAACTCATCAACAATGGCTTCGTTTATTGAATTTATGTAGGCTTCTTGTGCATTGAATGTAATGTGCCAGATTAAAAACACGCTAAGCCTGTTGTCTGGAATTCAAACAATAAACGAATTAAATTGTAAGTAGACCACTCTTCACGGGATTTTTTCTTCCAAACGATGAAGCTTAGACAGGCAAGCATTCATCTCCAAAAATGACTTTGAAGTACAAAATTTAAATTTCGAGAAATAGTGAACTTTTCTGAAAGAAAGTATAGTCGAAACTTACACACAGTTACTAAGTATGTCCCCAGTACACATTGCGTAAAATAAGCTCTTTAAAATTTAATTTCTGATGCGTTTCTTGCAGGTGCTGGCGACAATGAAGGAGGCTTAGTTTTATTAGAAACTGGGAACGGTAAGAAGACACAAGAAAAACATTTATTACTTCTGAAGAAGCAGTTACACTTCTTAGTTCTGTTGCATGACTATTGATATTATGCCTAAAAGCAGTCATAGCAACTTGCATAAACTGACTCACTACATATTAACAGTATATCACGTAACTACCTACCAGACAACTTATCCACATGTAATTCACGGTATATTCATTCATACACTTATGGTGAAACGTCCTCGATGATGGTAAAAACTTATTTCCCACAGATGCAAATAATCTACTGATCTTTCTTCGTCCGTTCCCCTAGATGACCCAGTAAGCAAGAACTACTAGTAGCCCATTCACACTGTAAAGAGCTCTCTACCGACATGTTACAACCGACCATCACTATGACACCCAACCCCTAATACAGTCGTTTGTTATTAATGTAAAATGTTTTTGCAAATGCAATGATTTTATATTTTTGTAGCAGACTGACATCACCCTCTAACCAACCAATGGCTGACGTGTGCTTACGAATGTCACAGGGGAAATTCAAGATATTTGTTCATAGCGATGATTTATGGTTGCGTAACACGAAAATAGTGTTCACCACAATGGATGTTTTTCTTGGAGCTTGTTGGTTTTTGCAAATGAGGGCCTTGTGAGAACAAATCCATGGAACCAACTTTTTTGAGTGGGTTTTTTAGCAAATGGTATTGACCTGAATTATCCTTCTTTCAAGTTATCTCTTTTGCATAGGTTTCGTAGTTAGATTTGCTTGTAATCGGCAGTATTTAGATTTAGATGTGAGTTTGGTGTGGCTGGCATGCCTTGGTGTTGTGAAATTCGTCCGTTCTGGGGAAACGAGAACTTAATGCATGACACTATTGGAATGAAATTTTGTTGCGGGTTGGCGTGAAGTCATCATACTGTATGTTGTCATTTTGTGCTGGTGGTTGGTTGAGCAAGCTTGTGCTCGGATTTGTATGTGAGTTGCCACAATCCGTTAAAAAATTAAGTAAAATTGTTCTTGGACGTGATTTTAAAATTAGGATTGGTGCAAGTCCAGGACCCGATGTTGTGGATAACTTGACAGTAAATGTATAGGACGACGATAACGTGTCAATGGATTTTGTGCGTGTGTGAAAATAATTTAAATTTATTCACAATTTTGTAGGGTTTGTGGTCCATTTCACTCTACACAAATTTTGTGTGTAACCCTTTATATCCATTGGGAATATAAAAACGTGAATTCAGCTCAGTCATTATTACCACACGTAAGGATATTCTATCACTTCCACTAACATTGATAAGATTCAACTGCCATAATAATATTTGGGCGAAATACTGCCTGGATCCCTTCACACTAATCCGGATAAATCAGATCTTAGCTTTAAAATTTCTCTCAGTATACATTTCAGGTCATCACTTAAAAATTCTTTCGAAGTTTATAGCACAGCTATATCTTAAGCAGCAAAATTCCATGTTACATTGATGATTTCTCAAATCTGCCTTTACATCAGGTTACCATATGATTTTAGTTTACAAACTCGGGTCATAAATCTTTGTCCTCCTCAAATAAGGACTTCACCAGCAGACCAGAAGTATAACAATACCCAGAATAAAAAATCCAACAATTAACAATTTGTTCCTAACAGATGACAAATTTTCCAATACTTTATCAAACAAATATTATAATCATATTCAGACACACCGCAGTACTTACCACACTAAAGCTGATTGCAATACTGACTACAAAGGACTTATGGTTTCTAGTTCAAATCCTGCAAACTAATCATTAAAAAGATTATATTTGTTTATCAGACGCTTTGCTGCACATCACAACTAATTAGCATAAAGCCTGCTTCTGCATCAGTAAACGTGTGAGCTGTCAACGTTATATTGTTCTTTCAACGTAATATCGATCTTAGACTAAATTAGTACGACCAAAGGAATAATGCCCCATGTCGTCCAGTTCAGTATTTTCCGTCTGTGACCAGTGAAATGCTGGCAAACAATAAGCAACGTCAGGACATCCCATAGACGCTAAAAGCACTGTGGATATCTATGGATTTTGGGTTGGAAATAGATGGAGTAATTAATTGCAAGACATGTCGTCGGCTATGTGTTGGCTTTATTGTATTAATGCTACCACACCACCTGTTAGGGTTGTTCTTTGTCTACTAATGGGTGTAATTTTGAGTTTGTAGTGTTGGCGATACTAGAGTGTAAAAAGGTAGTTTCTTTATGCTATGAAAAAGTGCAATACCTGTCAATTTTTAGCATTGTTGTCCCAACGATGCATCCTTGCCTTGAGATTTCAAAGATCATCGGCCGCCTCCGTACGCAATCGTGCATGCGCGATTCTCCCTATATAAGAGATGGTGGCAGTGGAGATGGCATCTCTTTGTCTCAAGCTGCATGGCGGCTTCGTATCCTTGTCCTTCGTCGTGGGATTTGATTTCATCTTTCGGCTTTCTCTTCGTGGGTAAAGAAGTCATCGTGGCTCCCTCCCGTTGTCTCCCGGGTACGATCCACCTGCCAGCTAGGACGGCCGCTGGGCACCTTCCGCATCCTTCGGCTGGTTGCCCATGCCGCCCTTCATGTCATCTCTCTTCGTGGGAAAAGAAATCGTTGTGGCTCCCTCCCGTTGCCTCCCGGGAACGACCCACTTGCCGACTAGAACGATCGCTGGGGCCGTTCACATCTTTTGGCTGGATGACCATGTCGCCTCTTCACGTCATCTCTCTTCGGGGGAAAATAAGTCACCGTGGCTCCCTCCCGTTGTCTCCCGTACTCAAACCATTTCTGTGGCGGTCGTAATCGCCGGCTCTGCCCGCATCACTCAGCCGGTCACCCTGGTCTCCCTTTCACATCTCCTTGAAGAAAACAAACCATCGTAACCCCAGCGTCATCGCCTTGCCCGCCAAAAGGTTCATCACGCCATGCCGACTTCAGGATTTTGGGTCTTTGCCTTCCCGACAAGCTTTCTACACTACGCCGTTGGCTGGCACGTATGCTGGGCTCCGTCCGCATCACTCGGGCGGACGCCCACGTCACTCCTTCGCGACATCTTCCCCTGGTGGGAATTGACGTCTGCCTCGCTTCGTCTGTGTTACAGCTGGTTGACCACGTCGCCCTTTCACAACATGTCCTTACGTTCCTGCCCGGTGCCACCGGGTCTGTCGGCCCACGCTATTACCTTCGTCAGCTGGTTTCTGGGTTCATCACCCCTTCTCACGATGCCGGTCGTCCCGTCAGGGCTGCCGTCGCCTCCAACCTGTTCTGGGGTTCCACATGCCTCCCAAACAGTCTCCCCATGCTCGTCGTTCTTTTGATCCCGTCTTTCGCTTCGCGACATTCATGACTTCGACCGAGGTTTCAGCTGCACAGACGCCCTCCGGTTTTCCCCCATCTTCGCAGCTGCAAACCTGCCCTCCACCTCTCCTTCACGACGGTGATGTTGCGAATGGACAGGACGAATTGCGCTGCTCGCTCAGCTATCAAGCCATGGGGAACAGGACCTCCGACAATTCAGGCCTTGTTCCGGGAAAGAGAACGAAGCCTCAAGACGCTCAAGCTCCTGAACGGCTTACGCTAGTCTGCCTGACCCCTGCTCGCCTTTTATCCGGCCCTACGCCTCTGTCCACCGTGTTCGTGGGAAGGTAGGCTTTCTTAGAATGCATGGCTATCAATGATGTATTCGCCGGGCAACTTCAACATGACCGTTGCACCCCATGAAGTCTTCTTCGTTGGAAAAGAAGTCAACGTGGCTCCCTCCTGTTGTCTACCGGGAATGACCCACTCTCGCCGAAGGGGACGACCACTTGGCTCCGCCTGTCCTGTTTAAAGTCAATTAAAAAAAACTACACAGAACTGGGGTCAATGTCGCCCTTCCGCGACTGCTTCCTTCGTTTCATTGCTTCGTAACATCATGTTCTACCACCTTTGGCCTCCTGTCTTTTGCGTCATGCGACCTCTAGTTGCAGTACTTAGGAACGCATGGACGCCCATCACCGCCGGCGATGGGTAGCCATAGGCCGAACCGACCTATGGCTACCTAAACCCATCACGGGATTCTCCGTTCACGTAAACTCCCTCGTCGCAAAAGCTTAAGTTTGTTGTGAGTTCCCACCAGTCGCTGGCATCTTGCTGGATCAACTGCTTCTTGTATGCCACCGTGAAAACACCACTGCTTCTCCTCCAGCCCATCGCGAAAGCTCCTGCCAGCTTGTCGCGAAAACTCAGCCTCGTTCTGGTACTCTCACCCTTCGTTCGGTTTCTGCCTAGCATCGCCATCTCTTTGCATCATCTGACACTTCCGGATGAAAGCCAGCCTCGCTTTTGATGCATCTTATGCTTCCGGTTCCTCGCGTCGCTTTTACCCGCCTTCAGCTGTGTCTCTACATAGCACCCTTGCATCTCATTCAAGTGAAAGTGTGTTTCCAAACAAGAAACGTTCTTCACGTCAAGTTCAAGGTCAAGGTCCGATACGCCATAACTTTTGCTGACATCGAAGAGTCCTTCGTCGGTCGTATTCCGGTCATCGACGACTCAGGGTGTTGTTTCTGCCCTGGCAACAAAAGAAAGGACAGGCTGGACCCTCATAAAGATGTATGCCAGTTTCACAGATGCTGCGAATACTATAGTGCCCTGTGCCAAATCTGTGTGACAATTCCTCTTGCACAATGGAGGATTATTGCTGCGACCCACTTGGCCTCCGCCAAGAGGAAAAAAAACAAAGATTGGAACGAGCCCACTCGCTCCAAAAGATGCAAGCCCTCCCACCCACGGAAGTCTCTAACAAGTAATTCTCTTCTCCAAAGAAGAAACTCAAACCCTCTTCCAACGCATCCCCGTTGTTAGTTTTTGTTCTGAAGATCTCGACTCCAAAATTGGTATCTCCCCTTCACAATGAAGTCACGGGAATTTCCTCACCTATAACTCTAGGGAAATCTCTTCTGCCAACCTCCACGCTATGGACTCCAAACTCCCAAGCATCGTGGCTACGATCACCTGTCATCCACTCGTCAGCCTCCTCTCAACACGAAAAAAATTCATTCCTGGCAATTTTTGAGGGAATCCCACCTCAACCAGACCATCCCGCTTCTCAAGCTCGCCACGCTCTCGACGATGAAGCAACACTTCAGGATGTGGTCGAAATTGCTACATCCCCTCAATCCTCACCGCCTCACCAAGAAGAGTCCCTCCTCGCCATTGGGTGACGAACAAGCGGTAAACCCGTTCTTTGAACCCTTCTCTGACAACCTTGTAGCCGCCACACCTCGCTCCCCTGCTCAGTCCGACGACTCGGTTTCATCCCCTGTCAAATCACCTTCGCCAACCAAATTTGTCGTCCCTCCAACCCCACTCACGCCTGCCCACACAACAACCAGTGCAGAAGTCGACCCAAATGTTCTCGCCTCATCCACCACCCTCTACGGCCTGGACACTGACAGAAGACCAAACCTTGGTCGCCCCCAGCTCTTCACGACACTTAAGCATAAACTTTGGCTGAGCAGGAGTGCTTCAGCCCAGTTCATCGTGAACTTTGAAAATGTGAGGGGTCAGGTTGACTCGGTCAACTCTCACAAACATTCGCAAGAGAACTTGACTGTCTTACTCTAATCCCAGAATGCCATCCTTCAAGCTTCCAACCTGCAACTCCTAGAGAAACTCTCTTCACAAACTGGAAATAATGCTCCGTCATTGTCAAACGACGCACCGCATCAAGGCATCAATGATCCCCTCACATTTGCCCCTTGGTCCACTCCTCTCATAACCTTCACCAAGTCACCTCGACCATCATACAGGACTCCTAGTCGCTTCCTACATCCCTTACTTAACATCACCCCATACGACCGAGGGTGCCACCAGCTGTTCTCCACTCAAGACCGGTGATCGTCACAACTGACCCGGAGCTTCCACTACCATCACCCCTGGAAATTTTGACATTGATCAGCACAACAGAATTTCTCAAAGCTGGCGAAACATCACTGCAGCCTCACTTGACAATTCCGTCTACGCATTCTATCTTTGGCAGTACGATAATGCGCCCACCTTCCTTCCACTTCACCCGAACCGTTCTCAAATATCCTCTCATCAAACCGCCGACCTACAGTGTGGCCTCTGCCGCCACAAGGCAAAAAGCTTCCACTACGGTATCAAGAACAATCCCGCTCCCATGTAAATTAGAAAAAAAAAAAACTTCAGAACACCCAGAAAAATCCATCCCCTTCTGTAAGTGCCGCAACCCTCTCTTGTGACCCTCGGAAAGTGAATAACTCTTCTTCCGCATCATACTTCAAAATCCCCTCCCCTTCAAGAACTCAACTGAACTTTCAACAAGAGTGTCCTTCATCATCTTGACCAAAAAAAATGCAAGAATCCGAATTTCCCATCAAGTGTTGCACAGTGAATTCAACAACCTTCTTCTCCCTCCATTCTTCCTGTGAGTCCTCATCTGCGTCCTTCAATCAAGTGTCACGTAGCAGCTCCGACCATCAACACAACCGTTCTACACCCTGGTATCAACTAGTGACCACACCAAAGCCTCCCACACTTCCAGGTAACCCCTCTCCTTCTGTCTTCTTAAAAAAATGGTAAAACATAAGGGAGTAATGTGAAATTGACACCAAATTGAGATCATGGAAATCTTTGGATCCACTCAAAAATCTCCATGAATCTACAACTCACTCCGCCGCCGCCTTAGTCCCCTTGGGTTAGAGTCAAAGGTGCCCGCCACCTAATTTGACGAGGTCGCCCTGTCAATGCTAAAAATTGACAGGTATTGCACTTTTTCACAGCATAATAAAGAACATTTTGCCGGCCCCCAGCCATACCGACTAAAAATGGTTTCTTTTGCTGAAAAAGTGCAATACCTAAGGGCCCACCCTGCCTCCCCTCTTGAGTCACCTTTGGACAATCTTGAGACAAAGAGATGCCATCTCCACTGCCACCATCTCTTATATAGGAAGAATCGCGCATGCGCAGTTGTGTACGGATGCGGCCGACAATCTTTGAAATCTCAAGTCAAGGATGCATCGTTGGGACAACAATGCTAAAAATTGACAGGTATTGCATTTTCTTCAGCAAAAGAAACCATTTTTAGCCGGCCTGGCTGGGGGCCAGCAAAATGTTCTTTTTGAATACCCGAAAGAGATTAATGGTTGGATGCAAACAGTGTTTTTTGAGGATGATTCTGTAAAACCATATAGGACCAGTGTCCCATTTTTATTGATGTTGCACAAATGTCCATTTCCTTTTGAATACAAATTTTTCCCCATTCATTTATTGCTACATTCAAAAACTTCGTCCATTACCTCCATTTTACCACTGATGTTGAGTGAAGAAATGTAGAGAATGAAGGAAATAGAATGCAAAACATCATAAGAATTACAATAGTCGAAGTTACTTATACTCAGTGAACTTTATTCCAGTCATCACAATAATCTAACATGTATTTATTTAATTTTATTTTCAATTGATGGTGTATCATGCTATTTCATTTAACAATGACTATTTTTCTATTTGTGTATTCCTGTATTTAAAATTTATTGTGACTGGGAAATGGATGATATAAACATACTTTTGCCCAGTGTTTCCCCAAATTTTCCCGACTCGAAAAAAATACTTAATTATTAGGCGAGTGCACAATTTCTTCATTAGTTGAATGTATGTAGACTTTGTGTTCATTTGAATGTAATGTACAAGCTTAAAAAGTGTTCGCCCTCTTTTCCTAATTTAATTACGTAAAGGGTTAAATTGTAAATGCCACTCTTCACAGGATTTTTCTTCCAAATGTTAAAGACCAGATAAGCAAGCATTTTTTTCAAAAATGTCTACTATCGTGGGAAAATAGTGAATGTTAGTGAAAGAAAGAATAGTCAACATTTGCACTCAGTTATTAATAATTTGTATGTCTCTAGCAGAATTGTGAAAAATAAGTACTCTTTAGACATTAATTTCTAATTCGTTTGTTACAGGTGTTGGTGATAAAACAGGAGGCTTAATTTTATTAGATCCTGGACAGGGTAAGACGATATAGAAAAAAGTTGATTATGTTTGAACCAGCAGTTAGCACTGCATTAGCAAATCCTGTAAGGTTTCATCTCAGACTGCTAGAATAAATGTAAAATTTGGACGTTTCATATATCAGCTAATTTTAACAGTATTAACTTAATTTATGTTGTCCTGGATATAACAATATTGTTGAACTGGCTGTCAACATGTGGAATGGTGGATGCTGACTAAGTTTAATTTTGACGAATGCTTTCCCAAATTTACAGACTCAACAAAATACTTAAGTATTAAACGAGTAATTGTACGTACCACTCATCACAGGATCGTTTTCTTCCAAGTAGTGAAGGTTTGTTCTGTTGCTCATTGGGATGTAGTTAGGGATATCTCATTCGATATTTTAAAGTGGACAGCATTGGTTAAAAAATAAGGTTTCCAAAGCATCAATTTTGATAATGTAATGAATTAATATACAATTGTAAACCTGCTCATTGCATGCTGTAGTAGCAAAGCATTACCTGGGATTTACTACTGTGGGACTGGGGGAAGAAACAAACGTAACATTGTTTGCATGGTAGCAAATATTTTTTCTAAATACCAGCATGGAGAGAGAACCTACGATCGACCAAGAGAAGCCCAAATGGAAAGGTTTGAGATTCGGGAGAAAAAATTAGTTCTATTTAAAATCTATTAACCTGACAGATGGGTTATTCCCTACTTTCATTCTCCAGTGCTTTTGACAGCTGCTATCTAGTGCCAGTAAGGAACCTGTATCATGGATGGTACTGCCTTGGATGTGGGGGTTCCTAGCTACCTATCAGTGTTAGTTATAAGTTGAAGCTGAAAGTATGAAAGTGAGTTTTTATTAGACATTGTTACAATCAGTTGAAATTCAAGTCCAATTAATCAAGCGTGATAAAAAACAGAGGCAAAAAATTAAAGGCCATAAAGTCAAAGCCCTGAAAAAGGGTTAAATCCAAAAAGTCCGAGGCTTACTTAAATTTCGTAGCCTCAAAATAAAGGGTTTAAGGCAAAACCATTAATTTTGCATCATGTCCGAAAATCTAAGACAATATAGAGAAGAGTTGTTTCCAGCTTGAATTGATTCCTGAGTGATTTATTTCACAGAATATTTTCTGAAATAAAACAGATCAAAATCATGAAGTACACAGATCATTCATTTTTTCACTTTTCGTACGTTGCAAAGAACACACAATAATATTGATTATTGAGAAAAGTACACAATCGAATGATAATAATGGATTACTGAAAATCCAATGAATTAGTACTTTGTTTATCACTTGATTGTGTAAAAACCATGACAACGTAATTTTAAGCTTTCCTTCATGATTTCTACATCATTAGTATTATAAAAGTACTATTTTTAGACCAGACAGGGGGTAAGACGGCAGCCCCCGTGAAAACCGGAACCAGATACGTAAATGCCGCCATGTTCCCCAGATGGCTGTATTCCTGTCACGTCCTCCATGTTTCTTGTTGTATTTTTTGTACTCACATGGCTGCTTCCTCACTCGGTCTTTATTTTTGCAGTAGGCATTTTCCCTGATTTTAGTTTATTTCTGTAAATTTAGTATTGCTCATGTTCTTTTTGTCGTAACTGCAAATGCCTCCATTTTTCCAAGATGGCTGTCTTCTTGTCATGTCCTCCATGCTTCTTGTTTACCTTTTTATGCACACGAGGCTGCCAGCTCACTCCGTCTTAATTTTTGCATTTTTCGCTATTTTACATTAGAGCTGTAAATTTTGTATTGCCACTGTTAAAAAACAGTTTCTGATGTCCTGGTCTGAGAAACAAACCTGGGACGGTTGGCTGGGAGCCGGCGATGCTGTCCACTATACTGCGATTGTTAGAGCATTAAGATTAATCAATGATCACGCTCATTCTTGTTTTGTCTTGTTGAATGCGTGATCACGAAACCAGCAGATTTAATACATATCAGAAGGGGGTGTGAAGTGTCTATATTTTAAGAAGCTATTGACATCCCCCCGTATTATTGGGTACTGGGCCTCTATAATGTTTCAAGGTTGCAATTAAAGGAGAAGTGGGATGTGGTTAGGAAGCGAAGATGCATGTTGGATGGAAGACAGAGACAAGTAATTGTTGCATTGGAATATAGTACTTTTGACTGGATTTGGACACAATATGTGTTTGGGTTGATGCAGATGTGTGTTTGAATTGATGTGGACGTTGGTTTGGGTTAACATAAAAGTGAGTTTGATCAGATGAAGATATATGTTTGGGTTGACATAAAGGCGAGTTTGAGTAGATGAAGATATGTGTTTGCGTTGACATGAGCGTGGCTTTGGCTTAACATGTACATGGGTTCGAGCTAACTTGGTTGAGCAAACGAGGATTTAGGTCCAAGTTAACTTGGATGAGCAAACGAAAATTAATGTAATCAAGTACAAAACCATGACATCTCAGCCACATCCAGACCAGGTCTTCAAACAGCACAAGGATTTAAACCCATGTCTCAACAGAAAATACCTCGAAGAAAAACTTGAAAGACGTAGCGAGCCAAAGCACCTGATGAAGAATTTCTTGTGGATCTCGTCAGACCAAACTCCAAGCAATACAGAGCAAAGAGGCTACTGCTGAATGGCAACAAAGAATTGTTGGCCATCGAAGCAGGTCTACAGACAGAACAGATAAACATAGACAAAAACTTTGCAACATTCAGATCGGCCCTGAAAGCGGCAACTGGACCCAGTTAGAATAAAGAAGAAACAAAAAAAAGAAAAAGAATGAGTAGCAGAAAACACAGAAGACAAGGAATCCGAGATTGCTTTTCAAACCAAAGCTATGAGACGACTTTCAAGCTCGTTCCCGGTTCAATCCACAAACTGAAACCATAACACAGAGTACAGAATAAGATACTTTACTTCTTTACTAGGGACGATGCAACTAGGTCTGCCAGCTACCGATTACTTGAGATGTTACAGGGAGACAAAATGGTAAAAGATAGGTTCCTCGGACATAAAGTTTGCAGACTTCGACGTGGTAGTGCGAGAAAAAATTATAAGAGCACGGACGATCTGTGGCAGTTGATTATGCTTAAAAACATTCGTAAACTAGCCTTCAATCATACCAGTGTGTTGGATTATCATTACTTTCTTACGAGAAGCAATCACATTTACCCGTCCCTCATTTACGAGACTCAAAGTTAGCCCAGGTTAGAAGTACGTCACTGCTGTTCATTAGGGAGAAGATGCTTCAGTGGCAGCAGTAGCCGACCTGAAAATCATAGACCCGAACTATCTTTGCACAAGGACCTGAACTTAGTATACAAAGACCCAAATGACCTTCGTGAAAGAATGAACTTATCAGAGCTTCACGAGAGATCCCTGGATGAAGAGTTTGTCCACATTTGCACAGTTGAAAACCAATGGCCTTTTATGATATGAAGAGTACAGCAATTTAACTGAATAGTTTACAAAATTAAAAAAAAAGAAAAAATTAACTCATAAATGGTTAAAAAGTCTTATTTTCAGCTTATGTTTAAGGCCATTCGTAAACATACTTTCGTTTCTAACGCATAACAATGACGATGTTTTCTTCTTCCTCTTCCATTGTCATTTCCTCAAACACCATCAATTTTACCACGAATGGGATATTGCCCTGGTCAACTCGGAATCCTACCTCTTTTCTGAAAATAGAAGCCGGAATTTCGGACTCTTCAAATACAGCACTAATAGTGGCAAGGTCTGGTCAAAGGTCGTCATACCAGAAATCAGTTATGGACTGAACAAGATCAAAAAGTACATACTGTATATGGGGTATTGAAGAATCGTCCTTCTTCATTTGAATAACAGGGAACCCGAACACTTTGAAAGGCGAGTTGTACATCACCAATGAGAAGTTTACAGAGGATTTGTCTCTCCGACCAATGTAGAAAAAATCTTGGGTGGTCTAGCCAAAGATGTACCAGTTTGGAATTCACATCGCAAAGAACCCTGTTTACATCCTCAACGTCAATACCATCTTGGTGCACTGTAATCTGATAGGTAATTCTTACACGAACAGGTCGACTATGGCTACTCACTCTCCGATCCCTTTGAGGAGGGAAACAGTTTGTATGAGATTACATTTAAGGAGAAAAACAGTACTAATTAAACAAAATGTTCCATTTGAATAATAAAGAGAGGCACCAAAAAAATCTATAATAAATGAATGAATGTTAGATTTTAAGCTCAACAATAAACCAACCTCCTCATCATTGCCATTGTCAATTATAACCAGTTCTCAGCCTGAGGACTTAAACTCCTCACTCCACAAAATGTCGGATTTCTTGACCGTCTCATTTCGGCATGGACGTGATCGAAGGTTACCTAAATGTTCAGAAGCATTTTAGCCTGGACGAATCAGTGGTCTAGCAAAATTACACACAGATACTGCGAACAAACTAGAACAACGTGAATTTGGAACATGGAATTATTATTTAGAACTTGCATCTATTCACCACCTTAACCAGTGTTACTTATGCATGAAGGATGCCTTGGGGTGAAGACAGGGGATGGGTCTGTGTATGTAACCACTGAAAAGATCACCCTAGGAACAACACAATAGCCTACCTCTTTTCAAACATCAAGTATAAGATAAACAACAAAACCGTGAACGAGATCAGTTAACCATGATATGGCAGCCCCCTTCTCTCACCTCCTTATATACGTTGAATATTATACCAAAGCATTCAGCAAATGTTGGCGAACTGCCAGCATGAATGGCATCGTCAGAGATACCAAAGTTGTTCCTGGCACAATCATTATCAAACAAGTGTCCTGGCGCATTCCTCAGTCACCACTTCTGATGCCCAGAAAAACAGGTCTTATGATGCGTATGGCTTTCGAGCAATGATATGTGGACCTTCTGGATCTATCTACTTCGACTAGATGCTCTTGGTAGCTTCAAATAACTTCTTCCATTGAGAAGCCCAGATACATGGTATTTGAATTTCAAATAGGCAGAGACTCAGATCAGATGAAGAAACCTGCAGTGTTTGACCATTGTGGATGCTAGTGGATGCTTGTGGATGCCTAGTGGATGCTTACATGACTCTGAACTTGGAAAGGTACCCATTCTTGGACATGAACGCTGATGTTGCCAGTGGTAACTCTCGAACATGTGTCAAGATTTTTTCAACTTTAGGAAGCAGTATTATGGATAAGGTTCGACCGAGTCCGGGTACATACCCGGCCTGGGGCCAGGTAATGCTATTTTTGAGTACAAACAGGGTAATAATTATTTGTCGAAAATTTATTTTTATTTTCATAGTTTCATTTAACCTTTTGGAGGCACCTACAACTACTTGCACGCAATAGATATTCATTAAGGTGCACAGACAAAATCAAATAAATGGTTGTTTTAGAGAGTCATTTTTTTATAACTACGGGCGGTAGTGAACTAAAATTGAAACTTTCCGCTTTGAGAAAAAGCATCCGAAAGTCGGCGTTAGTTAAGCTGCATAACGTTGTTCTCATCTGATCACCGATAGTGAGAAGCTTTACAGGCTGATTTTCCGTTTTAGTTTTGCGTTGTGGTTGCTCTTTTAATATTTTATTATTGTTAAACTTCATGTTTCTCTTGATTTCAATGACGGACAAAGCACAAGCATTTCCATGAAATTTAATGGAACCATGGCAGCCATGTTGAAATCGCGCCAAACAGGATGTTTCATGTTGGATAATAAGCAACACTCAAAACCAAAAAATGATTTTCTGAAACAAAAAAACTTATTTTAATTTCCATACGTGTTTTGTAATTTGCAAAAACATCACTGGACGTTTTTGTTTGCCGAAACCCAAGAACTAAAACGATTTTTCAAATGTAAAGCAAAAATACAATTTCCGGACGTCAACTGCGCTAAACAAGTTTAACAAAAACAAAGCATCACGAAGTTGAGAAACGAAGTAAAAGCCGTTTGCTCTTTCCAATCCCAAATTGACATTTCATTGACTGTGTTGGGATGCAAGCACAACTTGAAATTATTAGGGCTAATGGAAATTATTATCAATTACTTAGTTAGTACGCTTGTTCAATTCATTTCCATTTTATCTTTTCCTAAAGCCAACATAGGCTTATTGGGAGACCAAAATGCATTTTTTTTATTTCACGTTATCATTAAAAAATTTGAAACAAAGAATTAATGGCCAATTTAATTGTTGACTTCACTTTATTTAATATCGTAAAGTTTATATTTAAAAAAAAATTGAAAGAAAAAATAACTGGTAAATTGTACAGCTTTTTTACGATGGTTTTGTCTTTTTTTTTTGGTTGGTAAACCCTGGAACTACCTCCCTCAATCTGTTGTTGGTGCTCCTTCAATCAACACTTTCAAATCACGCTATGACGCTGTAGTTGTTTAACTTCTCTGGGTTTTGGGAAGGAGGTGCGTGCTTCGTGCACCATCAATTTCTATTTCTTTCGTCCAGTTTTACTTTGCTTTCGTTTGTTGTTATACTCTGCACAATACAAAACTGGACAATAGCAAAACGAAAATGACTGAAAGTAAATAAAAAAGAGAGAACGAAACCAAAGTAAAAAGGCTGTATATTAAACTTTAAAGAAAAATTTAAAAATCTACGACCCGGGTTACTAAAAGGGACCCAACCCGGTGGGATTCATAATTACTTGGACTCGGCGCAGACTCGATTTTTTGCACCCCGGTCGAACCCTTATTATGAATCAATGCAAATCGTTCCGGCTTTCTTTGTATTGACGAACGTCAAAAAATATCCACTAATGGTCATGGACTGTTCTAAGCTGAGCGAACATCGTAAATCAAGTGTGAATGACATGTATTTGGGATTTTAAGTTGCAGAGGAGCAAAGTAGAAGTTCTAATGTAAGAAAATAAAAAATAAATAAATGTACCAATTAAAAAGGCGTAAATAAAAGTTGTAATCAAGGATCTTATGTAAGCCTCAGCATAAACTTCCATGTTAAACGTCAAACTTTGAACTCCTGTAGTCTCACCCAGAATTGACATAGACCAACGAAATTCGGTATTTGGGGTCGTGTCGTAACTATTTCACCACATTACAAATTTTAATGACAACAATCAAACCGTTCGGGGTCCACAGCAAGGCCATTTCTTGTTGTTGTTGTTGTTCTTGTTGTTGTTGTTGGTGTTGTTGTTGTTGTTGTTGTTGTTGGGACTCTTTGCCCTCACCTGGAGATCGAACCACTGAACCGATTTTCAAGTTCTATAGCTTAAAACGTAGGTATGGACAAGGCCTAAGGCCTTTCGCAGGCTATTTTAACGTAACTACAATATTCTTGACACGGAAAGCCAAATGGGCTAAAACTTTTGCTCTCACCTAGAGATCGAAACAATGAACCGATTTTCAATTTGTGTAGCTTAAAATGGAGGTATAACACCGACCAGGGCCTTTTGAACCCGATTTTGATGTGACTGCAGTATTCTCGTCGGCAGAACAATTATTATTGCAGTGCACTAGGCAGAAATCATTAATGTTGCTGTTGGGACTGTTTGTCCTCGCCTGGAGATCGAACCACAGAACCGATTTTCAAGTGCTATAGCTTAAAACGTAGGTATGGACAAGGCCTAGGGCCTTTCTCAGGCTATTTTAACGTAACTACAATATTCTTGACACGGAAAGCCAAATGGGTTAGAACTTTTGCTCTCACC
>JAHWFP010036055.1:2799-26635 GCA_023313725.1 Lithobius niger
TGGGGGGGGGGGGGTAAGGATTGTGCCAAAAGGGTGAGGTTTAGGCGCTGGGCCCATTCTTACACCAACCCAAAACACACAATTACAGTCAACAAACAAAACCAAAAAATTAAAAGTAAATAAGAAAATGTGTCAGTGGGGGCTGGGAAGGGAGGCAGGAAAAAAATGAGAAGGGAAGAAAAAAGTAGGAGGGGGATGGTTACCAAGTTATGAGTTAAACAAGTGACGGAATAATTGAGTTTTATAGGCCTGTTTATCAGGGCTGAACCGAGCTTATCCAGAAGTTGTCAAGAGTTAACCATTTTTTTTTCCAAACTAGCCTACTACTTTGTTTTAGAGCTTTTCAATGAAGAAAATTTAAGACTTACTGCTTAAGGTAAAAAAAAGTAACGCATCTTTAAAACAGGACTGACTACATACTACCATTACTTTTTTACCCGCATGTCTGAAAACCATGCGCATGGTATTTTTTATGACTTGTAGGCAACTTCGGCGCAAAACTGAGAAGCCTTTTACGAGATTTTTTTGAAATAACTTAAATAGGTGGTGTTTGATATGCAGGATGTCAATAGTTCGAACTGGCTTGTAAAATTACAAAAAGAAAAAAAATTCCAGATTGTTTACTAAAATTTTGTCATGAAAAAACCTACCCCCCCCCCCCCCACGTTGTTTTTCGGCGATAAAATCCCGTTAAACAAGAGACTTTTTTAATGCCCGAGTTGAACAGAAATTGTTAAAAACGTGTCGGTCATACAGTACTTTAAATCTCTTGGTCTTATTTTTAGATTTCATGCAAGATGATTTTTATTTATGCCTATTTGTTTACAAAAACCTATGTTGAAAAAAAAGCCATCATACGATATGGGTCATGATTGCCAAGTTCTGCATCTGTTTAGTAATTTCATGCCAATCGGTAAAAAATAAAGGTGGACGTGAAATTGGAATAAATATAAAAATTCGTTTCATAGATCACACAAGAAACGGAGAGAGCAGTTTAGGTAAACTAATTGCTCCTCTTTTTCTTCACTCCTGGCAACAATAAAATATAGTAAATAATTTCGACCTTTTCTTGAACAACAAACATAGTACATAGCGTGACTATACCGTTGAACAAAAACGCGTTCGGTCCTATTCTTAAAGCATTTTCTCTGCTTACTCAATACACGCAGCCGACTGAGTTGTCCCCACCATGTACGCTCAGCGGCTCTTCAAATGTCACTCAGCTTCCCGGGCGTCCCGCTACGGCGTGTTACCCGCTTGACTTTCACCCCCATTCGTTGAAGTAGCGCATTTGAATTTGGCTGGCACATTGCCTCTTGTATTTGTGTTGTGAGCCTAGATCATTTCTATTATCCACTGACAATGAAGTCGACATGGTAGATTGTTGCTTACTAAATTCTTCACTCAAGAATATGAAGGGCCTTGAATATTCGTTAATCACACATTATCGAAAATTCAGTGGACAAATCTGTTGTCTTGATTGTGAAAGTGAGCGTACATTTTTTCTGAATTTTTTCCATGTTTTGTGGACATCATACATAATGTCCTTAAACATATAAAAGGTGCATGTACACTGGGGAAATTTCGTGCTGCCTTTTTTTTTTATCTGTTGTCTTCTTTTTTTAAAGTCTGCGGGTACCTACGTAAACGTTGATGCTACATCTAGTCAAGTTTCGTATTCATCTTGAAGTAAATTCCAGTTTAAATTAAATGCATCTTCCCCTATCATAAATCCAGATTTAAAATTAATAATTTGACAGTTAATTCAGATGCCAAAACAAAGTGGGTGCAACGGCACTATTTTGGCTGTCAAACAGCATTCTGATGAGACTAGGGGCACATAATGGTCGGTGTCTTCTTTTTTTCTGAGAGGGGTGAGTTCAAGTGCGAAATAGGCAAGCTCTTCCTTCTTATCGTCCTTTGACAAATTTTGAGAAGTAATTAAAAAAAAAAGCTGGACGGAGCCCATAAAAAATTTAAAAAAAAGTTGTTGCATAAATTCTTTTGCAACGTTTACTTTTTTACTTTAGTAGCCTTGTTGTATTACGTACATACCCAGCTTTTATTGCTAGTCATACATAAAACCATGTTCTACGTATGGGTAGGTCACATGGCTAGTTATTCTCTGCTTAAATAGTAAAGTTCACTACTGCCCACTTATTTGACTAATGTCTTTTTACTGGGTGTGACCTTTCTGCTGGACTAATTAGTAGTGTGGCTTAGCTTAAGTCAAGTAATGGAGCTTTCTGTGAAAAGTGTAAATTTGAAACCTCAAATTTCTCATGCTTATTTCACTTCTTTCCAGAGGACCCAAAGGTGTGTGGACTTTAGAAGAAAAAGGAGAGAAACCTAATCTCAGTTTGTCCTTTAATGATGCCAAGCCCACGACGACGCACATGGCACTGAGGGAACTCGCTGCTAGAGACATTGTAAAATATGTTATAACACAGAACGTTGATGGACTGCATCTTCGTTCTGGATTTCCTCGATCGAAATTAGCAGAATTGCATGGAAACATGTTCATTGAAGAATGTGACCAGTGCCATAGGTATTAGCATAATTTACTAGCATGTTGCAGTTGTGATATAATTATTAATTAATGAACATTCATGTTAAATGAAGATAACAATTTTCAGCTGACTTGCAGAATAAGGTATTACTTATTTAATATTTTGTACTTCATCAGGTTAAAACATGATCGAAGTTGCAAATTTTATACCAGGTTTGCACCAGAATTTGAATTTTTTTTTTTTAATTTACTATTTTAATGTCACTATTTAACTGAAAACCTATGTTGATAGTTACCCAACTGTCAAACTTGGTTTATGATACTCTAAATGCCTTTAGGATCACCAGTGCCACGTTGTTTGTCCGAGAGCCACCATCTCTTGGTGCCAAAGTTCTGTGGAATGAGTAGCATCATTGGAAAGCTTGTTACAAGCTGTTTAACTGTCTTGGTTCTACTGGCCAAGCAGAAAGCAGTACTCTCCTCCTAAACATTTCTCGGAGGAAGAAAGATGATATTATGGTTTTCTTAATAACTGATATATCCAAAACTGATTTGAGTATCTTCAAAACGTAGGTCTAGTTTTATGCAATTAAGAAATAGCCCTAAATTTTTTTTCAAATGTATTTGAGGGATTGTTTTTAAATTTAGACTGCTGCAACTACCCAATCAATGGACGGCTTTCAACAAGCCACAGTTACCAAATTACCAGCCCGTAGATAAAATGGTTCAAACTGCATGCAGGGGTCGTAGAGTTCTACTTTTTCCTTATTTCCTACTTTTTTGTTTTAGTTCCTTATTTTCCTACTTTTTTCCTGCTTTGAGATGTACTGTTCCCTACTTTTTTTCAGCTGCGCTCATTTTGTAAATTTAAGTGTAAATTAGTGAAAAAATGTACAAGATTTGAGTTCAATCAATCAATAAATAAGGCACGAACTTCGTTGGCGTACTCGACGGTCCCTGGCACGTTTACAATGCAACGAGGCGTTCTGCGCGGTGAAAAGCATCACTTCCGGTTCGGCATCGTATTGGGCTTGTTGAGCCTCTGTTAGTGATGACACACCGACAGAATGGTTTTATCGCACATTTATTTATGTCCAGTTTTAAAACGTCAACTACGAGAAAGTATTAGGAAGGTTAATGAGCTATAATGTGTTTAGCAGTATTTCATTGGTCTAAGTGTAACCGTAAAAATATGTACCACTGCAGATACGTTATATTGGGCACGTTGTTGGCCGTGGCTGCCGCCATTTTCCCCTTATCATCGCGGATCAAAATTTGTTATGTTGACCTCAGGTCCTACGACAAAAATTTAATTTGTATTTTCGAGAAATCGTGAACGATTTTAACATTCCAATGAGACCATTTTAACCATCTCTGAACGAAATTGTATGGCTTAGGCCCTATATTTCAAGACTATCTCAAACGACTTTGAAGTTAGGATGTTTTTTTTATGCCTTTTTACGTCCCCTTCCCCCCCTCCCCCCTCGTCCTTATGGCCATGCTGATACTGTGAAAACATTTAACAGAGGTGCAGTCATGCTGACGAGAATGCTTATATTTCACGTGTCTCGGTTGAGATTATTACATATTACAATATTGCCCGCAATTTGGGTATTTTTTTCAGTGAGAATAAATGAAAAATGTTTTAAAGTGTTCAGAAAAAAAGTGTAGCTACTAAAAAATTCTAGGAATTCTCAATACGACCTTGTCAGACTCCCCCCCCCCCCGTTGGGGGTAAAGGATAAGAGAAATAGTGCTTTTTAAAAACTAAACACTAGAGAGTAGATACTCTAAAAACAACTAAAAACCATTGCATTTTACAAACTACAAAATTATGTCTGAAGATATTCAAAGTGAAAAGATGTACGGTATTTTTACGATGCTAACGGCCTCCATGCAAATTTGGCGAGTGGTTTTCTACATGTATCATTATTTAAGAAAGTCTAGCGAGCAATTAAAAAAAAAATCTCTAAGCGCATGTATTATTGTACTTCCTAGCTAGGCTAAATTTATGACTACTCGCAAAATGAGTAAGCTTTTACTGTTATTAGGCCCTGATTTAGAATGAGGGGTTCCTTATTTTTACCTACTTTTCAGTGAAAAATTCCTTATTTTTCCTTATTTATGACTTACGAAATTCCTTATTTCCTACTTTTTTACCTCCAAAACCCACTACGACCTGCCTGTCTACCTTGTGAGGTTCAAAACTTACATAAAAGTTAACTTTGATTTGCAATTAATTATTCACTTCCTAGACCTAGGCTACATCCGGAATGCAGTTTGTCCAGGTGTATCTGAATATTTCAACTCCTGGTCGCTTCACTTACCATAGCTGTGTGATCTCTTAATTTTCATCAATCATCCTATCATCTTCATGTTTCAAACCTTGTTGCATGCGTCTATAGAAGTATAAAATTGTAAGGATGTGCAAGTTAGGTGAGAATCTGTATCGTCATTTACCGTATTGTCTCATAAATAAACCACACCCACAAATGAGACCTGCAAACCAGACAATTTCTTTACAAAATCCTGATTAGATGTTGATAAAAAATAGTGACATTAATTAGTTAACAGACAAGCACTTTCTGGTCTTTAACTAGTCCTGTTGACGACCAACCAGCGATTTTTTTTTAGTCATTTGGAGGCCATGTTTGTTAAAATGCAAGTTTATTTGGTCATTTTTTAAATATACAGGGTGATCCAACTAAAGTGTTACGTGCCGATATCCTGTGAATGGCTGATGAGAGATTAGTAATGATAGAAATGTAATGATCGGTGTGATGGGGGACGTTTACACGAGAAAAGAGGAATGACCTTGAATTGATATTTCAAGGTCATCCTCGTGCTATCTTCCAAAGGAGATAAATACGGCAAAACATTAAATTAGAAAGTTGGACGCAAGGAGACAATATGACGGGGGAAAAAACGGATTCAAAATTGGATAATAAATAAAGTAGTTAACGTTTATGTTTAAAAGCTAACTCTTAACATGCTGGCTGCACTGTAGTGAAGCCAACTTCTCAGCAGTTGGCTTCACTACAGTGCAGCCAGCATGTTCAGAGTTAGCTTTTAAACATAAACGTAACTATTTTATTTATTATCCGATTGTGAATCTGTTTTAACTTTTTTTTTTTGTTCGTCATATTGTCTCCTTGCGTCCAACTTTCTAATTTACTTTTTTGCCGTATCGTATCTCGTTTGGAAGAGAGCGCGAGGATGACCTTGAAATATCAATTCAAGGTCATTCCTTCTTTCTTGTGAAAACGTCCCCATCATTGTATTATTGAATTTCTATCATCATTATTCTCTCATTAGCCATTCACAGTATACCGGCTCATAACACTTTAGTTGGATCACCCTGTATATCTACAGAACGGTTGTATGTGTTGGAGTGGGTGCTGCCGCATTAAATTTTCAACAAATCTGCCGCATTAATCTTCTGAACAAAAACAAAGGTATTAGGGAAAATGTAGTGCCTTCTGTTAAGTTTGCTGGCAAGTTGAAACATTTTGGATTCCTATCGCCAAACAAACACAAAACCTTTTGGATTAGGCTATAGTATTTTTGTTTTTAATATCTTGGAGCCTTTGTTTTTTTTTCTGAAGCAAACTAATGCCCATATAGAAGAAACGCCTCAATCTTGAATCTTGCAAGTTGCTAGACTTAATTCGATACGGAACTGCCAATTATTGCAAGGAGACTGGTAGTCTCACACTGCCCTTGCTGGCACGGACTTTACTAGGGTCCCCTTTCCAGTCGTCAACCAGATAAACTAGACCGAGCTCTGTCACAATAATTCTAGTACATGCACAACGTTCACGAATGTGAATTGTGTGGTGCTCACCATTTAGCCTATTGCTTACTCGCCATGTAGAAATAGTTTTAGCAGGTCTGTTCCTATTTAATGTTTAAACATTGTTTTCAGTAATCTAATTTTCCAATCAGGTAAAAAGGTTAGTAATAATATTGCATATTTGGTTGGAGAGATGTTGTAATTGTGCACGCAATGACGCAAACTGCTTATTTCTAGCTAGTTCCGAAATATGACAATTTCAGTATCAGAGATTGTTAATCGGTCACCGCTATGGCCAGTAGGGCTAAAAATCAAATCGCTAACTGGTAAATTTCTCTCGCCGTTTGGTGAATGACGACTGACATTGGTAAAGGTTGTACATACATAATTGGTCGAGAATGGAGAGAGTGATGGAGATATTATTGTTGCAGTTGTTTTCTTGTGTATGGATAAATGTGTAAAGCTAAAATTTATGAAGCTGGTATTAATGGAAATGTGTTTGGGCTCACATTGATTGGGGCGTGTAAAAAAATTGTTCTTTGTCCCGAGATAACCCTAGTCGAAAAGGACGTTAGAAATCTCTTAAGCTAGAGGCCTTCAAGCCCACACTTAAGACTCAGAAACTTGCGGTGGCCTAATTATAGCTCTAGTTCTCTACCAAATCGTGATAAATTCATGTCCATTTTCCCAAAGATGTTTGTCTGCACAATGAATTTTAGAGAATTATGTCTTGTGTATGACCAATTAATCTTGATTAACATAGACATTGTGGTTGCTCATATGTGCTGGCATGCTTCGTTTAAGTTTTCTTGTTTCTACAGGGGCTACTAACAATGGAAACCTTGCAAACCACCACACACAAGTGTTTCGTTTAGTAACTTGGTCTCACCACGCAAAAAAGTTAGAGAGGCTATACACGAAGAGAGGGAAACCAATTTACTTGATGCAGGTGTTTTAATTTAGGGTAAAATGAATTTAAGTGTCCTAATCGTGTCTGACTATGTATTTTACAGACAATTTGTAAGAAGCTCCGCTGCACCAACTGTAGGACAAAAGTGCCTGAATAAACCCTGTCCAAAGCCTAGATCAAATGGAAGGCCATGTCGTGGAAGGCTTCATGACAGCATTCTAGATTGGGAAGCTGAACTGCCTTACGACGATCTGCAACAAGCCGACTACCATTCAGGGTAATCCACACTAGCATTAGTTCTGTGGTGTAAATAAAGCCATGATGAAAATTGAGATTACCGTAAATCGTGGATTAAACGCCCATGGGCTTACGCAGTTATTTTGGCAAAAATAGGGGGGTGGGCTTTAAATTAAGCATTATTAATTTTCTAACCTTTCTGGACATCTATTACAGAAAATTCGTAGCTTTTGAACGATCTCTGAAAGACCAATGTTTACATCCTTTTAATTGCTGTGAAGAAGGGAGGAGGCTTAGGTGAGAGATGTCACATGCAGATGCTAGGAGCTAAAGGAAGAGTCCACTATTACTACATGGAGGGAGAAGGGGGCAGTAAACATAGCAAGCAGTACTATCCTTATTTACATCATATAACTTTTAGGTAATTTTTCGTAGAAAAACGACAATTTGAGGGGTGGGCTTTAACTCCACTATTTCATGATTTTGACCTTGCAGCATTTTAGGGGGTGGGCTTTAGCTTCAACTGGGCTTTTAATACATGATTTACGGTAAATCTTAACAACTAGCCTATTCTGACCATGGCTGCCAGGCTAATCGAGGGACAGTAATTCCTCTATTCCGCATATAAAAAAACCCGCAATGTTAAAAGTAATTGTTTTAGCTTGAAATTTCTTGGGTGTTTTGCCAACCTTACCACTTGTGGGACCCATTTAAAAAAATTGTGGAAGTAGTGGAAAATTGAAATATTTGTGGAAATCACAAATACGCAGAATTTTAACCGATTGCATGTTATTTTGGCCTTTTTTCAACAATTAGGTAATCGTAGCTGGTGCAGGGATGCATTTCAACTTTTATGTGGATTCCAGATTGTTGAGATGCGCACAATGTTTCGTGAACAAGCATGTGATATTGCCGAGCTCACCCAACTCGTCACTTACCACTCGGCTGGCCTTCTCAGCTTCCACACCACGCACTTGCGCCACCTGGTGACGTAGTGAGTAAGAGAGAGAGCCAAACATGGCCACCACACTATGTACGACGCTCATTTGTTGCTCCAGTAAAGATTGTCTTGAAGCCCCGAATTGAACCCTGGACTCGTGCTGACCTGGGAGGATTGGATTGAGGAGGCTCCACCAGTCCCTGGCAAGCAACTACAGTAAACTCTCGATATAACGAACCTCTGAATAAGGAACTTTCCCCTATAAAGAACACTTTTTAACAATTTGCTTGGCAACCTTCTATTTGTGTGGTAAAGGAACTGGCTGCTCATTATAAAGAACTTATCTTGTTGCTTGGAAAATTTACTATACCTGTCAATTTTTTGCATTTATGCTCTCTGTTTCTCTAGGATTTTAAGTTACATGGATCCGCCTAGCTTGCCAACCCTGCACATGCTCAGCCCTCCTTATAAATAAAGCTCGCTCGAAAGCGTTCACATCTATTGTTCTCAAGCGACCTATCATACGGTCGCTCTGCTTTTCACATATTTCCCCTTGATGTGACGCTGTTGCCTGGACCTGATTGTTGCCTGGAACTAAACTGACGCTGCTGTCGATCTGATGACCAAAATGGTCTGCACCATCTCGTTTGCCTCGCTTGTCCTGCATCGCGGCTTAGCCGCATTTGCCGTATCTTGTTGGATGAATGCTTTTTCCACCTGAATGACGAGGCTACTGCCCATTTGCCGTTCCTGCCATTCGGTTCTTGGACTGCTTTCTGAGCTTCGCCGTTTGCCGAATGTGCAATGCTCCCCGCTGCCTCATTCGTCTGTTTGGAGTTCAACTGCGTTTTCCAGCTTCTCTGTGTTGTGGCTCAGCCGTATGAGCAGAATCTCCTACCTCACCTGACTGCTGTTCCTGGGGATTATGAATGAAGCCTCCCATGTGTAGCTCCTCCTTGAACAGCTGACGACGAATGCTTCCATTCCTGCTTGTTTGAGTGAATTTGTCCACGAATGATGACGCATTCTTGCCGCTGGGACGCCAACAGTGACATTCGTCTCCTGTGATTGCATTTAGGTCCCTGATTGCCTGCCGCATCCTGTCGCCCTGCCGCGAATGCGCCACTCTTTTCCATGCTACAAGGAAATTGTGTCACCGTGAGGCACCACCTTTGCTGCAGCACAGCTTTCGCCCATCTGCTGCATTCGTCACCTATGACCTGCACTCACACTGATGCCCGAGCCGTTTGGCCGCAATGCATTGTAACTTGGCGGACTCAGTCACTGTTAAAGAAGATGAACCAATTGTCTTCATCCATCCAGTTTTTCTCCTGGGCTCCACGTCTTCCACGGAATTGTCATGTGACTGCTGTCATCTGCTCCCATCGCATCTGCTTTGTGGCCTGACCACATTCGCCTTATCTCAAACATGTTGGACCACACGTTTTTAGTGATTTCCTGATAAATGACGCCTTCATTTCGTGCCATTTGTTTCGCTTGGGCTTGGCCCTCCTCAGCGAATCGAATGCCTCATCACCTCAATGGACGGAAGCCAACGTTTTCCACACAGCTCATCTCTGGTGCTCAAAGTAAATAACTCTGCCACCAACTGAATGGAACCAACAACGAATGTCGACGCCTTCTTCCCCTACCCTCCTGGTACCGGGCACTACGTCACCTGGACTTCGAAGGCGAATGACACATTCACCCCCCCACCTCATCTTGTAAGCAACTCGTCTGACCTCTGGAACCGACCGTAAAGTGGATGACGACTGACACTGCCTTCTCCTGGCTCCAGCATACAGAGTGAAGCCCAAGACAGATGACACTCACGTTTCACGACCACAACCAGTCCGACCCTGGAAACCTAAAGCACTAACGCTGAATGGTTTCATCACCAACCGATCTCTTGCGTGGCGCATCACACGTTAAGGGTGATGTTTCCATACGAAGTGAGCATCCCACTCCTCCAGTACGTCTCTCCACCACATCTTGGCCACTGAAAATTCAAGCTCGAGAACCGAATGGACCAATCGACGAATGTTGTCGACCTTCTCTGCCAATCTCTGTGTGGCGAATCACACGTCCGAGTAAGCTCCAAAACGAATGCTTCATTCGTCACGTTCTGTTTATTACAGCAGCGACCTGTTCTTCTTGTGGCGTTGCGGAACCTAACAACGGGGTTACTTCTTTCCCCCCCCCCCCTCCCCCCAGATTCGTCCTGAAGATCTTCAAGCCAGGCCTATCATCGTTGAAGGATGACTACGACTCCACCCCACGAGGTCTCGGAGATTTGTCTCCTGCACAACTCTCGCATTCGAGCCGACCAGCATTCGCCCCTTTCTGTCAACTTGCGCGTCACCCCTGTAGCAGCACCACCCACGTCGTTGCCTCCCATCACGAATGCTACGAGCAATTTTTGTCGCTGTGGGCCCCCACAATCGCTTCATTTGTCTGCACTCTGGTTAACCGGGCTGCCTTTTGCTGCCGTTCAAAAGAAAATCGGACGCTTCTGCTTGCCGCAACCCTTGCCAACAGCCAAGCCGAGTTTCAGCCCAGTCGAATGAGGGATGATCCGGCGCCGTCCTCCGCCCCCCACCCCCTTCGACCGGCGCCTGCCTTCATTTGTCTGCACGAATGAGCCATCACTTCCCGCATTTCATCACCTGATGGCGCTACCGCTTACGCAAGTCATGAATGGCGTTGTTGACTCAACTTTTCGTCCCATTTGTGGCTACAATCAACGCAAGTTTTGAGGGAGGTTCTTTATATCTCGTACGTTTAAATGCTGACAATCATGACGACTGACATCAACTTCACAGATCATTTTGTCTCGTTCGTAAGTTGGCACGAATCGAATGAAAACCCACGCGAATTGCATCATCATCACAGCTGTAAGGTGCCGTCCCAGTGACTTGTCTCATGGAGTGGTGTTTTCAACCCCAGCTACTCTTCTCCATCATGGCTTGAAACCATGTATCGAGCGGAAGTTCAAGAAGGATGTTATTGTTTTCACCACCAGTCGTCTCGTTCTTGGCTGGAGCCAACGAATTGTGAGAGGATCTTAAGACAAATGACGCCCTCAACTGCTGTATGTCTCATTCGTAGTCGAAACCCGCACACTGGGTGAAGCTTTCCTCAAGATCAGAATTCAAGAAGAACATTGTTAACCACACGCCTTCAACTGCTGTTTGTCACATCCGTGGTGGAAAACCACGCATTGAGTTCAGTTTTCAGAAATGATCGAAAATCAACACTGAAAACGTGTACCACAAGATAAATGACACCCGCAACTGCAGTTGTTCTCATTCGTGGTAGAAACCACGTATACAGGGAAATGACTGGAGATCAAGATGAAAGACCGAAATTACAACACTTGGTTCATTCTTGGCTTCAGCCAACGAAATGAGTGAAGCGTTCAAGATGAATGACGCTGTTGACACCTCGACTCCTCTCATTCGTGGCTAAACCCACGTATTGAGTGATGTCAACAAAGCGCAATTTTTAAGACGGATGACATCTCACGACCACTTGTCTCATTCTTGGTTGGAGCCAACGGATTGAGTGAAGCTCTCAACACGAATGACGCCCTCGACTGCCGCTCGTCTGATGGGTGGCTAACACCCGCATTTCAACGAGTCTGACGTTCCAGCCCTCACTGCTCGACTCATGCTGGGGGGCCCGCCCCCCAGAATTGAGGTGTAATGGCGCGTCGACAGCTAGGACATTGGTGCCCTCATGCTTACCTGGAACCAGCTCGTTATGCGATGTTTCCACGATGATTGCCGTTTTCAACACCATTGCTAGTCTCATTTTTGATGCCAATTTAAAGCACCCTACTTTTACCCCCTAAAAACATTGTTGCTTGTTCATGATTAGTTTGTATAAAATTTAACACCGTAGAATTTTTCAGAAAAGTGTAAATTTAGATCTGTATTAGCTATTTGTAATAACACCAAGAAATGTTATGCTAAAATAACTACGGTTAATTCCGCATTTTTTGGAAAATAGTGGAATCCCTTAAAATCATTTTTTCATGCCCATTTGGTCTTTTAGAGGGATGTTAAGTAACGGGTCCCTCAGAGAATAGTTCGTGGAAGGTTACATTCTCTACCCAAGGTAAACATCCAGCTCTATCAACACTGATCAAAAATACTGGTAACCGGCATTTACAGTGGGAATCGTAGACATTTTAAAGTTTCAATGATAAGTGATCTCCTTCTTCAGAAAAGTAACACTACAATCAGAAGTTTACATTACTCGTTTTTCGTTACCACGATGTAAACTTGGGATTGTAATGTTATTTTTCTGAAGAAGGTGATCGCTTATCTCCGAAAATGTAAAAAGAACATTTAAAGTGTTCTTCGTTTGCGGTAAAGTGTTGTTTCTCCCTCTGTTTGTCGACACTATTGATAGCATCACTGAATCCATCTTGACGATGTTCAGGCGATGTGTAGTGATCACCAACCCCTGCTCATTGTCACTGTCAAGTCTTTGAGTATTAGACTTTGGTTGGATACTGGCACACACAAGGAGGAAAAGGCTGTAGCATTAGTTTCACATAGTCAATAACCTCCTGAAGCCAATAACCTCCTGAAAATTTACGATACGCCACAATTTTTTGCAGTACAGACATGAGTGGGTAAGAGTTATTTCAGTGTTGTGGTCTCATTTTCGTATTTGGATTAAGGCTGTGCAGGTACCAATACTAGTATCGGGACCGGCTGCAGGTACCACTGGTACCGGTGTCGGACCGACATCGGGTTAACAAGTACCGGAAAAAGTACCGGCATCGGCTTGCTTTTACCTGATCGGCATTTTCATACATTAATAATATGGCATATTGTTCCAAACGCTAGCTATAAATTAAGCAACTTTTAAATAAATAATCTGCTAGGTTTTAATTTGGATACACGATCAAAATTAACTGCCTGTATCGCTAAATATACCTCCATGAATGATTAGGACTAACGCACCCGCTCTTCAATAAAATGTAGGCATCCATTTTTTCAAGGTCCAACCCAAGGGCATTCATCAGTTCTTTTGTAAAAGTGTTATGTTTGTTACACCATTAAATTATTGACGTATCAACACGTTCTGTATCGGTATCGGCACAGCATCGGCATCGGCACCGGCACATGACCAATAGTACCGGTACTGGGATCGGAACCGGGTAAACTGGCACCGGTATCGAACCGGTATTGGGAAAAGTGGCGCCGGCACAGCCTTAATTTGGATAGATTGCATCTTATGGTCACTTGCTTTTTTTCTTTGTGGCTTATTAATTGTATCTACGTATTGCGTGTGGCTGTGTTGGCCAGCCCACAGTAGCCTCAGGGCTGAAAGGTCCATGCCAATGATAACCAACCAATCTTACCTCATTCTTATGTTCAGCAATGCACTGGAACCCAATAATGCTGAATCAGAACAATAAAAAGACATTGTTGGGCATTGTACCACCAATTGCAACAGCTTGTGCACGGCGCAAAGTAAAGTGTGTATTCACTGTTGCAACACTGCCGAGGAGACGATTCCCTCTCGCTGTTCACAGATCAATATTAAAATCCATTTTGGCATCTAATCTACTCTACAGTAGCTGCAGTTATGACAATTTTGATAGGTAAATAGCGTACCTAGACATTACTCGTGTATAATAATTAATAATTGATCAGAGCGACGCAGAGGATGATGATCAACGCTTCTTCGACACTTGTTTCTTTACAGGTTGACTTGTAGCGGTCTGATTTGCTGCTGTTGAGTTCGGACACGCATTATGGCAAAACAGTCCGCAAGTAAAATTACTGCCGTCGGCTGATTCCTGTCACGTAGCCTATCTAAGCTAATGACTCTGACACGTCATGCCTTGACATTGTGGCGGGACACACACGTCTTTACATGGTGGCAACTTCTTCTCATGTGCAGCTTTGTTGACACACGTCTATTCGCACTCCCCATTCTTACGAGCCTGGGCATGAACTCAAAAAGGGTTCGCGCCTTTTTTCTCTACGTAACCCCCCCCCCCCCTCGTGTACAGGCTTCAAAAACACAAGTGGGTACTCTCATCATTTAATGGATTAGCCATTCTTGGAGACGGACTTCACCTGGAGTCTTGACAACCTCTGTATCTTGCACAGCTTCTCGTCGACAGCTCCAACTGCTCAACTTTTTGATGTAGCTGCTCATCCTATCGAGCAATCTCAACTTTGTTTTCTGGTGACGATTTCAGCCACTGTCTCATGCATTCCATATGGTCAACATGCGGTACCAGCTTCCCCTTGGTGTTCTTGACCCAGTCAGGCTTCAAGAGGTTGTAGCAGTTTGCAAAGGCTCCTGCTAATTCTGTCGATGATTTGTACCGCTGCACAATCTCGTTGGAAACTTCACCTTTTGCTTCCGGCCGTAACTTTTCAGCTGTTACTTAGTGCTCATTGCACACTGGTGCCGGGATGACATGTTGTACGTCTCCTGTCCCATGTTGCTCAGCCACAACCCCCACTATCGTTTCTTGGGTTCGGCCTTCTGAATCAGCTATAACTGTTCCATGTATCTCTCCATTATAGTCAGACATGACTGCCTTTTTGATGCCCACATCAATGCTGTTAAAAACAGCTTTTATAACTCTCCTCGGAAGCTTAGAAAGTTAGAATCCCCATCTACTCTGCCAATTTCTCACCAAGGTCAATTGTCGCTTGGTTTCTTCCTTTACGTTCCAGAATTACATCACGTGCTTCAAAAGACTGAGGCAGAATCAGTTCCTTCAATTGACTTCATCCCATCTTCCCCCACTATTGGCATGGGTATGGACCGTCGAATGTGATGGCCATCCACCCTCGCAAATGTTTATTGACCAGCCCGATTTGACGTTCTCCTTCTTTCCTTGAGTTTTACTGGCTTCTTACCATATGACGTCCTTTGTCTTTCCATGTTTGAAGTATGATACCACATTGTTTTCGTGTATAGCTCCTTGTCAGATGACACATGTTCCAAAGACGTGATATTGCTATACTTGATATTGTTTTTCTCCTGGCACTGCCTAGCGTAATGGTCCTTTCTTCTGCAGATAAAACACCCCATTCTCCTTCGCAGAATCCTCCTCACTGTGTTACTTATGGGATGTCCCCTTTTGCTTTTGGCACCTTTATTCCCCCACTAATTTATGCAATTTTTGCATCACTTCCGGTCGTGTCACTCCCTGCTTCCCTGCCTCTTTTTTGCCGTGGCACAAGGTGGTTGTATGTACGATAGCACAAGATATTACAACAGCAGGCTTACCAGTTGGTCGATAATTATCAAATTGGTCGTTATTTTTTTTCCAAGTCGTTAAAGTTCTGTTAATGTCGATAAAAGTCGATAAACTTAAGTGTTGAAATAAATGTATTGCAAAAAGTCATACTACCGTATTTTTTTTTAATATTGGCGATTTGTCACAGTCTCTATACGCGAAAGCAGTTATGAAATGTGAACTTCCTGTTTCACTTAAAATTAACTCTTTGAGTTGCTGTACAGCATGAATGTATAGCCCTGCCTTTTCTCTGTACCGCTACCGGAAGTTCCATTGTGCGTAAGAGAGCGTTAGAGCTTGCATTAGCTAGGCTAGACACTTTGAGATTTTGTTTCGGAGATTGTGAAGCCTACGTAATTTCTTTTTTAATTGTTATTCATCTTTGTTTATTAATGAGTTCAGTTGTAAAAGAGTATAAATAATTATTTACAGTATTGTAACGTGATATAGGAATGTGTTTGTGAACGGCTGACTCGTTATGGTAATAAGAGAAACAATTTAACCGTCGATTCGCTTATGTTAGTCAAACAGCTGAGATTGAAAACTACTTTTCACATCGTGCATCTGTAAACAGAAATGTGTATGCCAATTTAGCAATGCAACATCACTGCGAAAAATATATAACTACCGGTATGTGGAAAAATCATAGTGAAATAGTTGTGGCCGATTTACAATAAAACACCATTAAGCCAATGTTAATTTGCCAGCACGGAACTACATTATAGGTCTAGCTTACAATAGCATCCTTTTTTTTTTTTTTTTTTACCTGCATGCCCTTAAGCAAAATTACACTTTTAACGAAAATATAAGGAGAGAAATTTTTACACATGTTTGACAAAAATATTGCAGGCTAGTTTTATTTGCATGAGTAAAGAAAAGAACACAAATGCAGACAAATGACACTTAAACTCAAAATGTCAATACTCATCAGTATCGCGAATTTGCAATAGGCACTCTCCGAAAAAAAATTTATTTTCAGTCCTACCTTCGTCAGGCAGCAAGATACGTGTGAACTACGGGCTACATAATTGTACGCATTTTCACTAGAAGGATCAATTCAAATTTGTCGCTTATGTGGCTCTGTATCCAGTCGGCCTACGATCATCTCTAAGCTGCGGATGCCATTGAAAGGTGAGTTGTTCTCCAAATCGTCTGCTGACGAGGTATTTAATTGCAGGAAAAGCGGCCCATAGAGATTAATAAGGGGTTGCCCTGTCAATAACTCATTTTGGATTGAGAGTGTTTTAAGTTACTCGCAATCCAACACGAGTTATTGACAGGGTAACCCCTCATGAATTTCCATGGGTCTGCTTTTCCTGCAATTAAATACCTCGTCAGCAGACATTTGGAGAACAACTCACCTTCAAACAGCATCCACAGCTTAAGAGACGATCGTAGGCCTATATGATACAGAGCCACAGAAGTGCCAAGTTTGAATTGATCCTTTTAGTGGAAATGCATACAATTAATATAACGTAAACTGCAGTTGACACGTTTCTTGCGGCCTGACGAAGATAGGAGGACTGAAAATAATATTTTTTGGGATAATGCGTATCGAAAATTCCCGATACTGAAGAGTATTGGCATAGCCCAGCATCGATTGACTAGATTTTTGTTTTTTTTCACTCAAAGTAAAATGGTCAAATTCTTTGCCGTAAAGAAAAGTAAAAATACTATTCAAAAGGATTAAACAGCAAAAAAAAAAAAAAAAAAAACCAATTTGTCTTGACGGCATATTAGGCTTGAGAACATCGGGAAGGAGAAGCATCGGTATCAATCGTCCTCTCCAGGAGTACCCACCTCCCCCTTCTTGATGTAATACTTGAATGTTCCCTAACCATTAATTTGTTATTGTTTGAAGGTTTTATTTTGTATCGGAATAAAGATAGGCACTTTTTTGGGAGATTTCGATCCCTGTAATCAGAAGCTGTGATTAAAAAAAAAAAAAGGAAACTTTTAATTTTAAAGAGCCAGGTTAGAACTTTATTTGGAGGGGAGAGGAATCGGCCGTACAAACAATTGTTTTGTTTTTTTATAACCTTAGACCAAACGCTATCACGTATGTTGGTGACTTGCTTGCATATGCGGTTTTTAATTTTTTCAGTTCGTATATGTCTGAAGAGGTCTTTTTCAGGAGATATTCAGTAGATGTTGGTTGATATTTGGTCGATAATTTTTCGCTACAAAGGACGATAATTCGATATTTTTATATGTAAGGACCTCTGGCAACCCTGTACAACAGTAAAGGAGGATTATTGGACGCAGCCATGCCTAGGGAAGAGAATCAAAAGCTACCTAGGACTGTGAGAGTCAATTACCAAGCTGATGGCGACCGACTCCCGTAAACGAGGCCGTGAGTAGTGTGCTTGAGAAGACGGGAGAAAATGGCGGCACCATTAACGCGGCTGGGAGCCGTTAATCCCGTGGGAAAATTTGGCGGGCTCGATTTCTGCGTTGCCTAAATTTATCGGCGTTGAAATGCAATTGGCATTGCGAAACGCATTACAAACGGCGAATAGGCCGGTGAATGATTTACGAGAATTTGACAGAAAGAAAGAGTGGTCAGAACGGGACCAATATTTTCCGATCCAACCCACAGGCTGGGAATGGGATCAGGAAGAGTAGAGTAATAACGGGAGAGAAAGCTCCGCCTCCGCCCACTTTCTAGTTAGGCTGTTAAGCCCGTAAAAACAGGTTGATCGTTCACTTCCGGATGAAAGCATGAAACTTTGTAGAAACCTTCATTGGCATGTCCTCTTTGATTTCTGATATGGTGCCAACCGCAAAAAAATTTCCGGAAGTGCTAAACCGGAAGTGATGCTGTAGTGCTACCAAGAAATCCTAAAATTGCAATATCTCCGGTTCTATTTGACCAAATCGGTATAATTTTACACCCAATTAAAGGTAATTTAATGAAGAACAACTTCGGTCCTATAGTCTTTTGTGATATCTGCAACTGTAGTTGAAGAAAACATCGAAAATACGTTTTTAAGTCCTTATTTTATTTAGTTTTAAGGCCGTAGCTCATAAACCACTACAGTTACAGTAATTATTCATGGGAAATAAGTTATACTCCGTTAAATTACCTTTATTTTGATATAAAGAACATCGAAATCGCATCCATAGAAGCTGAAAAATTGTTAATTGACTATAATGAACGTTAGTAAAGCTGTAACGAAAATAGTTGATTGACCAAATTTTTGTTAATTTTGCCGTTAGATGGCAGTAGCAGTAACAATGCTGGCCAATGCACTGCTCATTTGTCTTCCCATAAGGCTCATCCTGCGAAGCATTATGGGTAACACGCAAATGTCTATTGTTTTGTGCACTTCTTACTGTAAACAAAGACTACAGAAGCAAGATGTAGGTGTAAGTTATGACGTTCATGTTAAAAACATTTTGGCAAGTGAACATTTAAGCATTCTATGTGTGTGTAATTATAAAGAGAACAACAATTAACATCCATCATGCCTCCAATTAAGAAACCTAAAATAGTCGGCTTAAGCCACAAGCCTGCAGAGAAATCAATTGATTGGACTATGTGCATAATTTGTCAAAAAGACAGTAGTGAGTCACTTTCATGTCCAGCTAAATCAAAACGCAAGGATGTGGGTGCTGGCAAGTGGGTGCTGGTTATATCACTTTAGCTCAAAACATGAGTACATTACGAGATCTGGAGAAACTTCCAGCTTCAGTTAAAATAGAGGAAATATGTGCTTCAGGATCTATTGAAGAAGTTCTGACCAAAAATACTGCTGTATTTCATCGGTCATGTAGAGACAGCATGAATAGAACCAAAACCAAAAGAGTGGAGAAACAAATGCAGCATGAGGAAGAAATGATGTCACCAAATCGGTATACTCGTAAGCATGCCTCGTCATCATCTGCAAAATCGTCTCACATTTGTTTCTTTTGTGAAACAGAAACCGAGGAGCCACTACACCTGGCTGCCACGTTTGGTGTGCATTATCGTGTAAAAGCAGCAGCTGAAGCAATTCAAGATCAGCGTTTGTTATCGAAGTTAAGTGTGGGTGACTTGGTTGCGATAGATGCCCAATATCACAAAAGATGCCTAACGAATTTGTACAATAAAGAAAGAGCATACAATAGAGAGAAGCAAATCAGACAAAAGACTGACATATCACATGAACTCGCTCATGCAATGACTTTTGTTGAACTAATCTCGTATATTGAAGAATGTCACGGTGACAATGAAGTAACCCCAGTGTTCCGTTTAGCTGATCTTGTAATAAAATATTCTGAGAGGCTTCAACAACTTGGTATAAATGATGCAAAGGTGAACTCCACACGACTTAAAGAGAAAATACTTGAAAGGATTCCCGACCTCACTGTCCACTCTCAAGGAAAGCATGTCATTTTAATGTTTGAAAGTGATGTTGGTGCTGCAATTGGCAGAGCATGTGAAGACCTAGATTCTGATGCTGCTTGCCTAGCCAAGGCAGCAGAAATTGTCAGAAAAAACCTATTTGGAAGAACGAAGTTTGCAGGTTACTTTACTGCTGATTGTCAAAAAGAATCAATACCTGAACAGTTACTGAGTCTAATACGTATGATATTGGTAGGGTCTAGCATAGAAAAACAAAAGAAGCATGCTTTAAGTCAAGTTCCACTTAGCATTGCTCAACTTATTCAGTGTTCGAGAAAGAAGAGAAAATGTTGAACGTGCCAGACATTCAAGAGAACAAGAAACACCTCTTCCTATATACATCGCTTTTAAGCTGTATGCTCATACAAGGCAACGTGGACTAATCGATGCTCTCTTTGGCCTGGGAATATGTGTATCATACGATCGCGTTCAACTCTCTACTGACCTCACAAATGCTGTGTGCATGTTCTATGAACGTGAAGGTGTTGTGTGTCCGCCAAACCTACAAAGTTCCCTTTTTACAGTTGCTGCAGCTGACAATATTGACTGCAATCCAAGCTCTACTACTGCCAAATCGTCATTTCATGGAACAGGTATTTCCTTGTTTCAGAATAAGACAGTTCATTGTATTGGCAATAACCGCAGAGTAGACGCAACCCTTTTGGCACCATCAACCAGGCAACACATGACATTACCAGAGAGGTACACTGCTATTATTCCTATGATGGACTGTAACACAGAGGTTCCCATTCCTGCTGCAAACAGTATCTGTCTGGATGATATGAAACCTTCTATCACACCAGTAATCGAGAAAGAATATGTGGCTCGACTATGTTCAACAAACAGTCAATAGCAACAAACCAGAAGAATGTAACAACGTCTCTCATGCTGCATTTTTTGCCACCCAGCCTACTGTAACTCCCTTGAGAGCAAATGGAGCACTACTTCCGTTATTCGAGGATAATTCCCATTCCTTTTCCATGATTAGACACACCTTTAACGTAATTAGAGATGCTGTTGCCGTCTTGAATCCAACACAGATTCCGGTAATCACATATGACCAACCACTGTATGCTCTTGCCAAGGTTTTACAATGGAGCTTTCCCGAGGAATACGGTGAGAGTAAATTTCTAATTATGTTAGGTGGACTGCATATTGAAATGTCGTTCATGCGAGTAATTGGGAAATGGTTGGAAGGAAGTGGTTGGACAGCTGCTGTAGTGGAGGCAGGTATTGCAGATATCGGAAGAGCAGAAGCATTTCTTAATGTACATCACGTTGCCAGAACAAGACATGTTCATGAAGTAACTTCTGTGGCCTTATATATGCTTCGGAACAAGGCTTATGACCAATATGTTGCTAGACATATGGAGAACCCGACTGCATGTAGACCATATACCGAGTGGAGTGATTATCAAGTGTCAACTTCTCCCCAGTTTCAGTACTGGAGTATTGTTTTACATCTGGAGTTGGTTTTCTTGGCATTTGTCAGGTCCGTTAGAGAAGGAGATTTTCCAACATATGTTAAAACTATGTGTGGAATGGCCCCATACTTATTTGTGCTAAATCATTATAACTACGCACGTTGGCTGCCTGTACATATACGTGATATGTTAGCATTGCCCGAGTTACATCCATCATTGGAGGCAGAATTCCAAAATGGCAACTTTACCGTACGGAAAACAGGCAGGCCATTTTCTGGAATGTCAATTGACCAAGCTCACGAGCAGCACAATGCTCGGGTAAAAGGTGCAGGTGGTGCCATTGGCTTGCTTCAAAAGCCTGATACTTTGTTGCGTTGGGAAGTAAGTGGGCCAGAAGTAACTAGAGTTCTTGATGAATTTGATTTAGCCGTAGCCAATAAAGAAATCGGACATCATGATCAGCAGAGAAGTACACAAACAGCCTTTGCCAAGGAAGTACTTGTTGAAGCAATAGAGGAGATGGGAAATCCCTTCCTACAGGAAGGAGATAATATAATTACACTTCATACAAGAGATATGTACAGTGGGGAATCTGTGAAATCAGTGATGAACATAGGCATTGTCGCAACAAAGTTATACGACGACTTTGTAAAGGAACGTATCTTAGAAAGGAATAAAACTATTGCATCGGTTATAAACAAAACAAAGATGGTTCTTTTTGAGGAACCCACGGCCAAACAGCCAACAAAGAAGCAGCAACAGTTAACAACAGTTAAAAGTGATGCATCTCTCTTCCTAAGAATGTATGTTGGGTGTCAAACACGAGGTGGGGACATCAAGGAGTTCTTCCACCATGAGAATCAAGCATTCCCACCTGCTCTCTCAGATTGTGGGAAGTTACGTTCTGTTACAAAATCTGATCTGTTGACATGTCTTGAGGAACTTGTCTTGCCAACAGACCAAAGGCCACAGGTTAACTGTGTTTTGCTAGATGGAGCAGCAGTAGTTCAAATGGTAAGACCGAAAAATGTTAAAACTTTTGCAGATTATTTCACCAATAACTTTGCATCAAACCTAGATCATGAGTTGAACCTTGTTGATCGCTTGGATATTGTTTTTGATCAATATCTGCCAAATAGTCTGAAGCAAACTGCCAGAGAAAAAAGAGGTACTGGTAGAAGACGACAAGTAGCACCTACAACTTTGCTACCACGTGATTGGGGAGGATTCTTGAATAATGACGAGAATAAAACAGAACTCTTTACATTTTTGTCACAGCAACTCATCGACTTTGCAAAACAAACACACCCAAGGAAAAATGTGCTTGCTACGTCAGGCTCCAGTGTTCTTTCTACATGTGGAAGTAACTTTTCCACTTTAACTCCATGTACTCAGGAAGAAGCAGACACTCGTATCTTTCTTCATGTTCTAAATGCTGCCAACACAGGTGACTATAGTAAAATTCTAGTCAGAACAGTAGATACTGATGTGATAGTTATAGCACTTAGCGTTTGGAATAAACTTTCACTTGAGGAACTCTGGGTGAGTATAGGTGTTGGCAAGCATTTACGACATGTACCAATTCACGAACTTGCAGCTGCTCTCGGTCCTGCCAAATGTGAAGCTATATTGTTCTTCCATGCTGTTACAGGCTGTGATACCGTGTCGGGTTTTTTTGAACATGGAAAAAAAAAGGCATGGTCAGTGTGGAAAGTGTACGACGATGTAACTGCTGTATTCAAGATGCTATCTGCACCGATCAGCTATGAAGAATTTCAAAACACAATTCCATTGCTGGAAAGATTCGTTATACTGCTCTATGACCGAACCTGTAGCTGTAACAAGATTGATGATGCACGGCAGGAGCTATTTACTCAGAAGTCAAGAAGTATGGAAAGGCTGCCTCTCACCTCAGGATCACTTCTACAGCATCTTAAACGTGCAGCTCTTCAGGCAGGTTTCATTTGGGGACAAACACTGGAAGCTACGCCTGACATTCCTTTACCTCAAGATTGGGGATGGCAGCAGGTCAATGGCCGATTATTGCCAGTATGGACCCTTTTGCCAACAGCATCTGAAGCTTGCATGGAGATTCTTCGTTGTGGCTGCAAAACCGGCTGTGTACATCAGTGCAAATGTCAAAAAGCGAACCTTTCTTGTACAGCATTGTGTTCCTGTAATTTGTTGGGATGTAACCGTTAGTTGCGGTAGCACGTTTGGCTTCATACTTGAATCATTGTATCGTAGGTTAAATACATATATATAGATCACTTATTGGTACTTCATTGACGTTTTAACATCTTGCAGTCATACTGAATGTTAATAAACAGTTTACTGATTATGACGGTAATAGT
>JAHWFP010036072.1:0-11276 GCA_023313725.1 Lithobius niger
CCCCCCCCCCCCCTACGGGATACTCTAGCTCACCAGTATTAGCGGAAATAGTGTTACAACATCTGGATGGGTTCGTCACAAATGTGGAAGAGATTTGTAGACGATGCCATCACCATACTTAAAGAAGGGACAATCAGATAATGTACAGGGAGTCCCATGCAAGTCTGGACACTCGGTGGCCCAACTGAACACACTTGCACAAAACGGATTTTAACAGAGTGATGGGAAATACCACCTAGGACTGGCGAAAGGAAGATTTGTCAATTTGGGATACCCACCAGAAGCCTGAACAAAATGCTATGCAAAGCAGTAGAAATGGACAAGGAACGATGAAAGAAAAAGAAAAATGATGAAAAGAGAAAGAAGTGAGTGATGAAGGAAGAAAGATTGAGGAACGAAGACCACGAATTGCCCTAACCTACATTCAAGAAAGCACAGATGAGGTGCAAAGAGTGTTGAAGAAAAATGGGATCGACTCCTACGTCAAAAATAGTATAGGTCTTAAGGAACTCTTTATGAAACAAAGAATAAAAGCTGAACCAAGTGGGAGGTAGAAAGATGAAGATCAAGAAGCTGAAGAAATGGTCCTGACGAAAATCCAAAATACTAACGGAGTGTACCGCGTCCCATGTGGTGACTACACTGTTGTCTGTTTGGGCGAAACAAGGAAAAAAGTCAGAAGTAGGGCTAAACAACATATAGCCGAAACAAGAAATGAAGTACGAACGAATAGCATTGCAGTCCATCACATGGAGATGCAGTACAAAATAAATTGGGATGGAACAAAAACGTTTCTAATCTCCAATTCAACTGATAATCTTCTGAGAAGCCTTGAATCCCTGGCTATTCAACACCACAACCGAGAGAAGGCTGTGCTGATGAATATCCAGGAACCGTCAAACCTAGGAATTGGCTTTCTGATGCGTGGTGAACTCAACCAGTTGCTGAGAGAAAAATAGGCAATCAACCCAACAAATACCCGAGGCCGTGGTCACGCTTCAAATTTCTAGCAGACGAACGATCGTTGCAGAGTGTTTTGAGTCTAAGTAAGTGAGCTGAAGAAGACGATCGCCTGTGTATTTTCATCTTCAGGACTGCTGATCGTCGAAAATTTGCGAGGATATGTAGAAATATCTTGATTTTGTGAAAATAAGCGTAAAAAAATGATTTCTTCAATGGTTTTTGTTGTGTGTAGAATAGAACAAAATGTTAGCGTACTTGTTTTAGTGTTTTCACTTCCACCCAAAAATACTTTCCTTTAGTTAATGGCTAACCATCGTTCATTTTATGCTCAAAGACCTTAAATTTCACTTTTAAGTTTCCTTAGCTCACCATCTGGGGGCGTGCATGCTCCCCTCCCAGCACGCAATGCCACCCATCCTCAAATTTGCTTTCAGCACCTGGAAGGTCGTGTGCTTTTTGCTCTTTTTTTCTAAAATTACTTCTTGGACCTTTGAAACTGCTGTCATTTCACAACATAGGATACATGCTTGCAATAAAAGATGGTGATAGACTGAAATGTCGTAAGTTTAGGCCCCATCATTTTGTGAGTAAACTCTGCAGATTTTGTTTAGAACCCCCCAAAAAAAGTAAAGGCATTTTGCACATATGAAAAAAAACTGCCCACAAAAGGTCTAGCAACTGCACCTCAAGGTTTTCGCAGCTGTCTTAAGTCCGGTGATTTGTCATCTTCATCACAAAAAGAATACAAGTGCACACCCCTACTTGGACAATTGGCTAATTTGAAACAAGTCAAGCACGCAGGTTCAAAATCAGCTGCAAGAAAGCATCCATCTCTTCTTCGATCTAGCGGCCGTATTAAATTATTTCCACGATGACGCTAAAATCCAAAAATAAACAAAAAAGTACTTCTCAGTATTTGCGAAATTGAGATTTTTGACAGGCAGATTTACAGAAACTAGATGGGCTGTTTTTGTCCTCCTGTCTTCATCGTGCTCTCCTAGTGGTATTTTTCTATTTACACAATTGCTGCAGCCACTTCAACATAGTTGTCACTTCGCGATCACCATTCAACTCTGGTGGTAGTCGTAGTCTGTATTTTTTGGAGGGTGGTGGTCTTATCGCTCGTTTTGCGTGATCGTCTTATTTTTCTTGAAGGGTAAATATATATCGATTTTCCGCTGAATTCCTAACAAATTGCACGAAAACGTTTTATGACTTTTCCGTAGCTTGAGGTGTGTGCATACCAAAAGTAGGCCAAAATAGGAGCCCTAGGAGACGGAAAATTAGTGCCAAATCTCCAGTTTTTCCAATTTATCTCCTGAACGGAGACTTCTACACGAAAATTACAAAGTTAAACAGAATTAAAATTCCTAAAGGAAAGGTTCTATCATTTTTCATGTACACTGAACTGTTTCCGTGTTACACCCACTTGCGTCCGGCACATATCCGCCATCTTGCAACGAAGGTGGTGAAAGTCATTAAATGAAACTTTTTTTAAAAAATTAATTTTGATTTTTAAGGCAGCGAAGCAATTTAATGCTCGTGTGGCTGAACCGGCTCAATATTGAACATTACCAGACTTTTTAAAGAAAAAATATCTGGTAAAGGTTGCTGCAAACCCAGAGATTTGACCCGGGCAACCTCCGATCATCGTAGGAGGCGAAAGATTGTCCAGAACAGTTCCGGAGCCGCTGAAGGAGCATGATAGCCTCTCACGTTATCCTGGCCAGCAGGCCTGGCGGGAACTTTGCCAAGGTCCCCTTTCTAGGGGTTCAACCAGATCCGCAAATCTCCAGCTCTTTCACCGCTCAGCCACGATGGTATTGCTGTAGATTATTACGTAATGTAAAACTAACTAGCTAACTTTTTTTTAATTTTAGGTTTGAAAATGAGTGTTGATCAGCGTACTTGTCCTTAATTATGTCAGGAGGGGTTGGTACCTGAAGATGAAGTCGAGATTAGATTGAGAGGAGCTCAAAGCATCAATAATGCAAGTTGAGCAAGGTGATAACAACGTTGTAGCGGTTGGAAGTACAGTAAACATGTTTCATCGTTTGAAGTACGCTAGCAAACAGGACATTGTGAGTTAAAGAGAGATATGCGTGAAAATACAGCATCCGTCAAGAGAAATGTACGCAGCTCTCTGGGGCAGTACGACAGTAAATTAGACTGTTTCGTCCGCAAGAACAAAGTTGTTACAAGCAAAATCAGTGCGAAATATGAAGACTGTAGTTGTGTTAGAACTGATAAATTTGTGAAAAAAAGAAAGGAACAATATATGGTGCTCCTCTCGATCCAATCTCGACTTCATCTTCAGATCCCAGCCCATTCTGACATAAAGGACAGGTACGCTGATCAGCACTCATTTTGAATCCTGAAATTAAAAAAATGTAAGCTAGTTAGTTTTGCGTTAAACGAAATAATCTACAGCAGTACCATTGTGGTTGAACGGTGAGAGAGCTCAGCCTGGTTGCTGGAGGTTTGCGGGTCTGGTCGTACTCCTGGAAAGGGGACCTTGGCCAAATCCCGGCCAGGCCTGTCAGCCAGGGTAGCGTAAGAGGCTACTATGCTCCTTCAGCGGCCATAGGAACTATTCTGGCCTATTCTTGACAATCTTTCGCCTCCTACGATGATCTGAGGTTGCCCGGATTGAATCCCCGGGTTGGCACCTACCTTTACCTCTTCTAAAAAGTCTGGTAATGTTAAAAATTGAGGCGGTTCTGCCACACAAGCATTAAATTGCTTCGCAGACTTAAAACTCAAAAGAAATTAATTACAAAAAAAAAAATAGAGTTCCATTTAATGACTTTCGCCACCTTCGTTCCAAGATGGCAGAGATGTGCCGGATGCATGTGGGTGTAACTCGGGAACGGTTCAGTGTACATACCAAAAGCTATGGAAACAATCTTAAAACGAGTCATATTTGCCCTACTTTTGTGCTTTGTGTCATTTTTGATTGAGTTCTTCACCTTACTTCTGACTGATTAGAAATTTAATGGCAGAGTTTGAGGGCAATCCAGCACGATTAGGAGAAAGGAGGCCCCTTATGAATTTGCAGGGCACCTCAAACCCTGCAATTAAATTTCTAATCAGTCTCGAGTTAGGTGAAAAACTCGCTCTAAAATGGCACGAAGCACGAAAAACGAACAATATGAGCACCACCCTCCAAATACAGCCGGCTACGATTACCGCCGGATTTGAATAGTGATCGCGCAGTGATTCTTATGTTGATGTGGCTGCACTAGGAGAGCCTGATGAAGACAGGAAGACAAAAACAGCCCAGGTAGTTTCTGTGAAACTGCCTGTCGAAAATTCACAATTTCACAAATGTTGAGAAGTATTTTTGTGTATATTTTTGGATTTGAGCGTCATTGTGGAAATAATTTAATATGGCCGCTATGTACGCGTTTTTTCTTTAGTTCGCTCACCTTCACTTCACTGAGACTGACCTAATCTCGCCAATTTTTGACGACCACTGCCGGCTTCTTCTGGCTTTACCTGGTCATTCATTGCATTCAAATTTACGTGGCGTTGCAACCTCCCATATTCGCAGGGCTGCACAAATTTGAATCCACTAAATGTCCAAGTTAAGGAAAATGTAAAAAAGTCTGGAAAATTTTAAAGACGGAAAATCTTAAATCTAGAACACGGCAGATGTCGTCGAAAATTAGCACGATTAGGTCAGTCTCAGTGAAGTGAAAGTGAGCAAACTAAAGAAAAATTCGTTTTTACGTTTTGTTGATTTTGGAGTTTCATAGTATGTTCCACAACGACGTTTTTAGATATAAGCGTTATATAGAATGCGAACTTAGCGCCCCTAGTAGGATATAGACTAGACTAGATCCGGGTACTAAATTAAATTATTTTTTTTTCGGGGATTGAAAAGAGTAAAATAGCAATTTTAGCACATATACTGAATGTAAGTATTTTAGGATAGTAAAAACTAATTTTAAGCGGTGTTAAAATTTTTGTTTTATTTCTCCAATTTTCCAACTTGCATTTTTTGTAGGACAATTCCAAGTGGGACTTGCAAATGGATGAGGAAGTGATGCAGTGGGCTACTCAGCATCCAGAAGACTGGCAACTTGGAGGAAAGTGTGATGTGTTTCTGTGGGGAAGTGGACGGCATGGTCAGTTGGCAGAGGCTGGGCGCAGCACGTTGACTCCAGTCTTGACCGAGTCCTTCGCCCACGCACAGCAGGTATGACTGCAGTGACGGCGTCAGGACTAAATTGTTTGGGGGGGCCGACAGAGGGCACATCTGGAAACAGGGTGGGCCAAGGATTTTTTTTCAAGGCTTCCACATTAGGTACTTTTATTCCATTTAATTCAACCTTAACGTAACCTAAGCTTCAATACAGTACAATGTACTTGTCAAATAAGTCCCATAAACACACAAAATAAATTAGGGTACACATATATTGCAAAGTTGCTAAAAAAAAATACATATATAAATAAAATTAAATAAAAAAATTAAAGTTTAGCCTGCAAGTTTTTTTTTATTATTTTATTTTCTGGCGGTGACCTGAGTGTTGGGGTTGGGGGGAGGGCCATAAAATATTTGGGGGGGGGGGGAAGGGGCACATTTAGTGACACATTTAGGGGCTCGTTTTATTGGCTCCTGGTAACATCTAGGACAAATTGAAGTTAAATTCAAATCCTCACAGCAGCTTTGAAATGAATTCTGTGCCATGCTGGCTAGTAACAGGAAAGACAATACAGATAAACTTTTAACTGTGTTCAATTTGTTTGCCAATAAAAACATATAAGCTGCATGAAAGATTAAAGGAAAGAAACCTACAGAAACATGGTGGTATTGTTTACCAGTATCATATCAAAAACCAAAACTGGTAAAAGGGGCCGCCAAGTTCCGAATAGTTCGGCCCTTCAAAGGGAGTGATATCAACACACCAAAACATTCGCCAAGTTAATCGCACCGCTTAATAGTTTGAATGTTAAATGAAAACTATAACAATGCTACTTTCGGTAGCAATGTTCAAGTTTTCATTTAATGTCCAAAGTATTATTCGGGGTGCGATCAACTTGGCGAATGTTTTGGCGTGTTGATATCACTCCTTTGAATGGCCGAACCATTCGGGACTTGGCGGCCCATTTTACCAGTTTTGGTTTTTGATATGATATCAGTCCTTTTTTGTAAAATGTGTATTAGACTCAACTCCACTACCGTGCAGATGTGTAATAAAGTGGCACGTCAACAAGAAATTGGTTTTCAACAATTTGCTACTACCTTTTGCCTATAGGCCGAACCATTCTCATCTTGGTCACCTCTTTATAGGTTTTTGGTTTTGTTTTAATTTTGTTGTAATTTGTTTTATTTCGTTAGTTTTGGTGTGTTGATATCACTCTTTTGAAGGGCTGAACCACTCTCAACATGGTGGCCTCTTCACCATCTTTTGGCTTTATTTTGCTTTGTTTTTAGAGTTGGTTTATTTTTCGTGAATTGGACGTGAATACAATTTCTTACTTCCTGCAAATACTTTCCTTTAGTAATATTGTTAAAACCACCTTTTTACGCTATTTACTGCTCGCTTATGAACTAAAAACTCCATTTTTTATGTTCTCCCTAAGCTTTTCTCCACTGCCGCCAGGTGGCGCTGCACGTCCCTACCGACGTCAGTGCCCCCACCAGTCCAAACACATCACTTTTTCGAGCACTCCATCGTGGATGGTTGTGCGAGTTCTTACTGCGTGCTTCGCAAATTAAACAACGCGTATTATGGACTACAACAACGGACTACGATGTCAAGAAGTGGATCCGACGAGCGGTTTATTGGACAGCAGCACGGAGGGAAAAGGATCGAAGCACGGCATCGGTCGGTAGGCGATAGGTTTACCGGATACGGCCATGCCGGCGGTGTTTTTGAGTTGGCCGGTCGTTGCCGAGGGCAAAATGGCGGCCGAGAGTGAAACTTTTGTGATTAGTTGTTGCGGAGGCGCCGTTGCCTCCCGTTCTTCCCCGGGATGTTGTTCATGTGGAAATGACATATATTCATGCAGATGGTGGTTTGTAGAGTGAGCCAGCGAAGGTGTCGCCGTCCCGGCAAGAGGCGGTGTCTCCGGCGTCAAGGCAGGTCAGTGCCGATACGATGGCGGGCGTTCGGATGGGGCGGCCGACAGTGGCGGTAAGTTGGAAAACGGTAGTGTTGAGAGGCTGAATAGGACGACCGCTCCCGGTGGGGAAAATAGCGGTGCGGTTCCTACACTGAGTGGTAATAAGCCGGCCACAGGCGCTGTCCGTGGTCCGACTATCCCAGCAAAAAAAAAAGTTGCAAGTGCCGCGTTTGGACATAATTGCAACGCTGGTTGAGCCGAGGGGTGCAAATTGAGGGCAGTTTTTAACCGGACCCACGCTGTCGCCACTGGCAACACGCGTAGCACCATTGGCGACACTCAGTAGTCAGGAGTAGCTACTATGACGCTGATGCAGCGGGACACATTGTCGCCGTTCTGTAGCCAGTTGTCACCAGGGGAAGTAGCTGTTATGACGCTGACGCAGCGGGACATATTGTCGCCGTTCTGTAGTCAGTTGTCACCAGGGGAAGTAGCTGTTATGACGCTGATGCAGCGGGACATATTGTCGCCGTTCTGTAGCCAGTTGTCACTACGAGAGTGTCAAGTGTCGCCGGGGAGCGTGGCTGCTGTGACACTGGCGCGGCAGGACCAATTAAAAAAAAAAAAAAAAGGCGCCGCTCAGTCGTCATGTGTCGCCAACGGAATGAAGAGTGTCTCCATGGATAGTCCAGTAGCTTACGAGTATCGTTTGCCCATAGGCCTATGTGTTTGGGTATGTTGGTTGGCGGGGGTATGTTTTTATTAATCATTAATGCCTCTACATCCTTGGTCCTGGAAAGGCAGCTGCGTTGGCTACTACGGTATCCATCAAGACACAGTATCACTGGAGATCAGGGCCGACGGAAGCGGCACGGCTGGTACGGCCACAGCCCTACCAGTTTTAGGCACATAATTAAAAAAAAAAAAAAAACCTGCATAAACGCATGCTGATCATTCATAATCATTCGTTCCGTTCTGACCCTTGTGATCCCACTGTGCAAAGTGAATACCAAGTTGTTCACGCACTATCTGGGTGGTTAAGCTGCCCTGCCTGACAAATCAACCTTTTCCCCCTAAGCAGTGAGTGGACCGTTCCCACTTTGGGGTGTGCTGGCCGATATTTATATGTTGCTGAAACTATAGTTGTGCGCTAGTAAAACATTCTTCGGCGGCGGCGCTGGCAAAAATCGGCGCGTCCACATTCAAAGGGCAGTGGCGACTTTCACAAATTTTAGGCAGTGGCGGCAGCTTTTTTATTCTTACTTGTTGTAAGCCATCAGATGGTACTACACGTGCACAAGGAAACAACAGATATGGGTGGCAGAAAAAAAAATAGTTGTCCAGCAAGTTTTGGGAAGCTTTTATCTGGAGACAGAAAATGATAAGATAGCAAGCTGTAAGGTGCAACATGTTTAAGTAAATAATAATAAAATGTAAACAAATAATGTTTAGTTTAGGTATTGCTTTAGAGTCAGTCCCCCCCCCCCCTGGGGTGGGGGTTAAAGCCTCACAACAACAGCCGTACCACTAAGTATTTGCTTCCGTCGGGCGTGCTGGAGATTGGCAACGGTTAGTACAATGGGTTTACAGTAGGGTTCTCCCCCCCCCCCCCTCCTTTTGTCTTCGACTGTCTTCTCTTCCTTGGGTCCTTAGGCTGAGTGGGGGAGGTGAATCTGATGCCCTTTTGGGGTCTGGCTGCTATATGCGGTCGCACGGGGCCACTATGCCCGATTTTTTTACGAATCGCAAACAAGTTGTATTGTGTATGCAATGTTGTGTCTCATAAGGTCAAACCAAAACATGTGAATGGAGCTGTAGCTTGTACGTCTGACTCGAGTAAGAGTTCCTTTGGCTTAAGTAAGAATCAAAAGGGGGACTTAAACGAAGTAGTGAAGTCGATAAGATTAGAGTAGATGTTAAAGTTAAATCCAATAAGTCAGTTTCAGTGGAAACCTGGCACTCGAGGTTCGGTCATCAGCATAAATTGGGCCTGATAAAATTACAAAACTCCAAGGTTATACATGGAATACAAGTGGGAGTGAGGCCTAAATCTCCTCACTGTGAGGTATGCAAGGTAACCAAATCGACTGGGCCAGTTTTAAGGGTATTGCTGCTATACAGAGTAAGAAGCCCCTCGAGCTCCTTCACGTAGATGTTTGGGGACCAAGTCGCACGGTATCCTTGGGTAATTGTAGGTATGTGCTTACTATAATTGATGATTATACTCGTTATGCATGGGTGTTTCCGATCGCTAGGAACTGCGACGTGTTTCAAACGTTTGTTGACTTTCGTGCCAGAAGTGAAAGACAATTTACCCTCAATATTGTAGACGTTCGCTCGGACCGAGGTATGGAGTTTTGTCAGGTGGCTTTTGTGATTATCTACGTGAGTTGGGTATAAGATACCAGCGAACCAATGCCTACTCACCAGTTATGACTGGAATCGCTGAGCGATTAAGCCGCACGTTGTTAGAATGGGTACGTACCGTACTTCACGAGACTTCTCTGCCACGCAATCTTTAGGCAGAATTTGTATGTGCATTCCCCTACCTGAAGAGTAGGTACCCTCACTCAGATTTAGGCTTTAAGGTCCTTTATACATTATTTTTTGATCAAGGTGTATCAGTCAGACATTTACGAAGACCTGGTGCAATGTGTTATGTACACTTCCATACGCCGGGAAGGGATAACCTTGACGTTAAAGCATGGGTGGGGGTATGCATTGGCTATGCAGTTGACACAGTAGGATATAGAGTGTGGAATCCCAAAACTAACTGATTGTTGAAACTAAACATGTAAAAGTAGATAAGGATACGTTATGGGGAAGGGAGAAAAGGTCCTTGCAGTATAGGCCTACGAGTGTGCCCAAACCCAGTGAAAGTGCAACTAAATTTGCCTGTGAAAAGGACTTAGTTCTGGTACAGAGTCAGAATCAGAGGGTAATTCTAGTGTAGAATCGGAAGCATTTTAATGATATCAACTAATATTGTGTACAACGGGGATGTCAGTTTGAACCAGTGTTCGATTTTAGTGGTAGACGAACACCTGATCTCGAAAATGTATCCACTAGTAAAAGGGATAGTCCTGTTGATTTCAGTGATGCTGAGGCATACATGTGTATTGTTGGGCCAAGTAACTATGAAGAAGCCGTTGCCTCCCCTCGAAAGTGTGACTGGAAACGGTCCATGGAAGGCGAAATTGCGTCTTTTAAGAAAAGGGGGGTATACAAAGAGCTTAATGTAACTGCAGATATGAAAGCGGGGATGTAAATGGATATACAAGGTAAAACAAAATACTGACGGAATCCCGACTAGTAGCTCGAGGGTTTCGTCAAGCAAGCGGTGTTGATTTTGATGAAGTATTCAGCCCAGTTGTAGCTTTTGTTTTGGTTAGATTCTTTTGTGTACATTAGATTGCAAATGTACATCCTTTATGGTACATTATCCTCAGTACATCCTTTATGGTACATTAGATTGCAAAAGCTTCATGGAAATCCCCAAAGGATTCAAAACTGTGTTTAACCATGGTAAGGTGTGGCTATTGCAAAAAGCAATGGTCTTAACCAAAGTGGGAGACTATGGTGGGTAGAACTTGAAAAGACATTAGTGTTAATGGGATTTTCTAATTTCTTGGGACTTGCCAGTGTTTATCAATTTGGTTTAGATACAGTTTTATTGTTTTATGTGGATGGTTTGCTTTTGTTTGCCAGAAACGAAACTATTAGTGCGACTATAGTGACGTTGCTTAAATCCAAATTCGAACTCACGTCTTTGGGAGAAGTAAAAAACCTATTAGGTGTTGAATTCCTGAAAGTTGATGGCATGACAGTAATTCATCAACAGTCTTACATTTCAAAACTCGCCAAGAGGTATGACGTCGATGCAACGTGTAAGGTGCGTGTACCAGTACCGGCAGGTACTTGTGTTCAAAAGAAGCGAGACTAAAATGAGACACGTGTAAATTTCCCATACAGGTCACTAGTAGGAAGTTTGTTGTATGTAGCTTCTAGAACAAGGCCTGGTATTCTGTTGAGTGTTATAATATTGTCCCAATATACCAATGCCTTTACGCCCATTCATATTCACTTATTGTTGAACATACTGCGATATTTAGTCAGTACGACACGTTATGCTATTGATCTTTCCAGTTTCGCAGGGCCTGAATTGTATATACATGTGTAGATGCATCTTGGGCAGCCGATGGAGACGACCGACGTAGTTTCGGGGGGGGGGGGGGGGGGGG
>JAHWFP010036072.1:11376-26573 GCA_023313725.1 Lithobius niger
TCATATTCGCTTATTGTTGAACATACTGCGATACTTAGTCAGTACGACACATTATGCTATTGATCTTTCCAGTGTCACAGGGTCTGAATTGTATACATGTGTAGATGCATCTTGGGCAACCGATGGAGACGACCGACGTAGTTTCGGTGGGCGCATTGTATTCTTGGGTAGTGTACCTATTTTGTGGGGCTGTGAAAAGCAGAGTATGGTGTGCCTCAGTACAATGGAGGCAGAAGTCATTGCGATGATTCCGGCTGTAAAAGATTTGCACTGGCCACACAGTGCATGTCAAATTTAGTGTTGGCACCATTGGCTACAACACCGATATTGTACTGTGACTCACATTCTGCCATCCACTTTACTTGGAATGAGGTGGAAAACTTGAGGTCAAAGCACATTGACATTACATATATGTTTTTGAGGGATTGGCTACAAAAGCAATATTTCTGTTATATAGAGTACCATCTGAACTGAGTGTTGCAGACATGTTGCCGAAATGGCTGAACCGGGGACGGCTGAATAGGCTATGTTCAGCGGTGTTCTATAATTGTGACTCATAAGTAATGTTATACATTCTGTAGCATTGTGTTTGCATGAGAAGAATGGGACGGTGTGTTGGTTGTCATAGCCTAACTATAGATGGTTCTTCCCAGCGTCGAATTTACATTATTCATGTCACTGTTTAATATTTCAAGGTAGTGTTAAAAGCCTGAAACTAAAATGTACTTTCCTCAATTCAGGAAAGAGTGTTTGAAAGCCTGGTCGGTGTTTACGCATTGAGCATGCCTGGAGAATTATATCTGGCTGATCGAGCGCTTTAGCCTGGTGGGGAGATAACTTCCGGTTTAGGGTGGAGCGGACGCTCATTCGCGTTCTGGTGTTGATGCGGGCGACGTGGGATGCAAGCTGCAGTCATGTTGTTTACGCCATGTTTGGTTTAAGCCTGTGATCAAGTGTCGTACCTTTCGAAATGTCGCTGTTAAATATACTGTTGAACTTTCAGTATTTCTTCTGGACCTTCTTTGAAACAAAGCGGTAATTGTAGGACTACGAATTCGCTGGAGTAACGCGGGCATTCCTACACTATTGGTGCGGGGCGCCGCTAGACGTAGTAGTAGCAGCATGCTCCTTGCCCCACCAGTCCACGTTTGTGCGAACTGCCTTGGGGGACTCGAGTGGCCCGGGGCGGGCGAATCTGTGGAGCAAAGCCATGTTGTGGCTAGCCAGGCTTTCCGGGGGTGTAGCACGGGTCGGTGTGCCGCGTTTCAGTGTGTCAGTCTGGCTGTGCTCCATTAAGGCAATTCTAGTGGAGCGGGCCGGTTTTATGGGCTTGTGTGCCTTGTTCCTGAGCTAGCTCCTCGAGGATGAGGCGGAGGTGCTGCCAGGCATTTAGCTAACTCACCCGGCTGTTGGTTGGGGACCATGAGCGTCTCTCTATGGGGGCATGGCGTCGCTGGACACCTGGTCCTGGTGGGTTGGTTGCCTTTTGGTTCTTTATTGGTGTTTTGGTGGGCAGTGTGTGTATGTGGTTTAGTAAGCTTGTTCTCCAGGGTTCCTGGTTGGGTGGTGATTCCCACCTCCTATCTGACAAATTCAGCAATATTACTGAAGGTAAGTATTTGCAGGAAGTAAGAAACGAAAATTTTAACTAGTGAAAATTAGTTTTTACTTACCTAAAATACTTACCTTCAGTAAGGACCCGCCCGCCTCCCCGCAATCACTGAACCGGAGTGCCCGTGAAAAAGTGATGGGGTTGGACTGGTGAAGGCGCTGATGTCAGTAGGGACGTGCAGCGCCACCTGGCGGCAGTGAAGAAAAGCTTAGGGAGAACATAAAAAATGGAGTTTTTAGTTCATAAGTGAGCAGTAAATAGCGTAAAAAGGTGGTTTTAGCAATATTACTGAAGGTAAGTATTTTAGGTAAGTAAAAAACTAACTTTCACTAGTTTAAATTTTCGTTTTTTTTGGCAACGTTGTTTAGATTATCGTGCTTCACTAATGTGTTTCTAGGCACGCACGTTAGTATACACGTTGTCATTGTCCGAATTTTGGCTGTCCAATGACTCAATGAGAGACGATGCCGATAATACTAACAATGGTTATAACAATATTTTTGTACTTGCGCGCCATCCCACGCCATCCTCGTTACACCCTTAGGCTCCGAACCATAAAAGGTACGCAGTTCGTATCGTACTGCAGCCATTTGTCCAATTTCATAGCTGGAAGCCTTCCCGTTATCTCGGTAATGATGAATAATCACCCTTTGGAAATTAACATGGGGATGAGCGGACTAGAATTAGCTGGCTAGTTACATATTTTCAACGTTATTGAGGGTCAGATTTTGCATTGAAAGCAAAAGCAATTTTTGTCAGGTGGGTCATTGCTCTTGATTTAAACACAATTTAAGCTTTTGTACCGTATTATTATTTTTCCCCAAGTACCTGAAATGTGCCCAACTATGCTTCAAGATATAAGACACTGACGCTATGGCGCCGCGCTACAATGGTTTACAACCTTGACAATTGAATTGATGTGATGTTAGTTGTGATGATTGTTGCCTAACTTGGCGTGACACACTAGCGTGTGTGTAGATAACCGACTCTAATTTTATAGCTTTATTGAATCATCTGGTAATTAGATGTGTAAATCAAACGTCTGAAAAACTCATCTAGGTGTAAAATGTCATATATGATCACTGCTGAATTATGGACTTACTCCATAAAACTTCACATTTTACACAAAATAATTGCTTAGGACGTAATACTGTAATAGACTGTTGCTTGAGATGTGTTCTCCAACATCTTACCATTGACTTCTGTAAATAAAGTGACAACTTGGAAAAGCAGTCTTCAGTACGTCAACCTGTTTCACTTATTATTCTAATGTGCTTATTGTAGATCATCTGTGGGCAGAACTGCACATTTGTCATCCAAGCGAATGGTACAGTCCTGGCGTGTGGGGAAGGGAGTTACGGTCGGCTCGGCCAAGGAAATTCAGACGATCTGCATTCCCTGACTGTGATCTCTGCACTTCAGGGTAACTTGTAGTTCTCTTAGCATAATAACGAAAAATTCTGCTGATCAAATATGTCCCGATGTTTAACTTGGTTTCCTATTATCTCTGTTTATTGCAGGGTTCTTTGTGACGCAGTTGGTGACTTCTTGCGGTTCCGATGGTCACAGCCTAGCGTTAACCGAAAGTGGCGAAGTGTTTAGTTGGGGTGATGGGGACTACGGCAAACTTGGACATGGAAACAGTGATCGCCAACGAAGACCAAGACAAATAGAAGCATTACAAGGAGAGGAAGTGGCACAGGTTGGTGTGACATTGCTATTACTGTATACAGTGTCATCCCAAATGCATTATGTAGTAAACTAATTTAAATCTTACTTACATTAGTTTAGCTAATCACCCACTAGGGGCACTGCGCTCTCATTCAATTTAATACGAATATAGCCGCCATTGTAGTCATTTCGCTTCGGGCTCTAGTGCCGCCAGTTGCTATCGTTACACCTGCTTATCGCCCATCTTCGTATTGTTATGGATAACGATGCCCTTTTCGCTAAGCTCTGGTTTATTTCCCTATTGATCCTGCTTATGAAAACTCCTGAAGATCTTCACCTTTTGTGCAGAAAATATAGAATATGCAATTTCAAGAGAAACTGTCTGAACTTTGCTTACTTCATGACTTTAAAAAAAAAAAACACCATAACGACTGTGTTTACTTTGGGAGTTAAATTCACAATTTTATTGGTTTTTCCATCGTACTACGCACAATCTCAAAATTACAATAAATACTATGTCGAACCCGATAATGTAAACCGAAGAAAATTGCGTTTCCGACGGCCTGATGGAGACAGTAGGAAGTGGTAAAATCAAAACCTAATCCTTCAGAACTGTCAAAAATTCTATAATACTGTGTAAGTTCTAGTACTGCATTTTTGAGATTGTGGTGTTGTATGATGGAAAACCACCAAAATTACTTCATGACGATGATTCCATTAAGAAATTTTTACACACGTGGAAAAAGACCGCCATGAATCCCAGCGTCGATATAGATCTTCTTAAGTATATTCTCCGGCCCCTAAAGTTGGGACCCGATCCCTTATTGGATGCTTGTTTGGAAAAGATGAGCATGGATCTTTGCTTTGCCGTAATTTTTTTTTCCGATCAAACTTCGCCAAGGCAACCTCAGTTGCTCCTAAAGCAGACGACACGAACGCCGGAGAAACGCTTCAGGATTCGTCGCTGTCTGGAGACTCCGTCACGCTTTCCGCAAGTAACTGACAGCTGGGTTTCCTAAGCGCATAACTCTGCCGTTGCACACGTCAACGAGTCGAACGTTTTGAGGACGAAATTCTCCGTGGTTATGAATGTGAAACTATATGAAATTCGAAGCTTTTCAGCAAAAGTTTTTCTAGTTTGCTTCTTCAATCGCCACTGCGAAATACAAGGCTGGACGCCACGATTTGCTTGCTCACATTGCCATCTAGCGATGCGAATCAGGGATGCTGCCGGTGTGAAAACTGGAAGTGTCTATCTTCTAGCACGTTTGATTTGAGCAGCACTTCTGTTTCATTCCATGCAATTTCGTGCTTTGTTTTGCTCGAATGCACAGCAATCCCGTTTTTGGTATCGTTGTTAACTGCATTTGCATGCTCGTTCAGTCTCACCAACAGCTGTCTACGGGTTTCTCCGATGTAGGTGGTGTGGCACGTCTTACACTGGACTTTGTAGACCACTCCTCGTTGTGTGAACGGGTGGATGGTGGGGACTGGATTGTTGCGAATATCGGGGAGAGGGGGGGTAGAGGTGGGGGAGTTCTCACTTCGTGCTTGTCTTTGCTCCACGTCCCGTACTTGTGCGTAGGTGGTGGGTGACTGGTGTGAACATGGGGAGGAGGGGGAGGTTGGGGAGGCGGCGAGGGTGGATCGGGCTCATGTGGGGTCTCCAGTATCCTCTTCAGTCGGAGTAGTTTCTTCAAGTTTGGTGGAAAACGAAGGAAACAGTCCACTCCTTGTTTTCGCAGGACACTCCTTATTCTCTCACTTCTTCCCGGCAGATAGGTGACGACACTGAAAGGGCGATTTTCTCTTTCTTTGTTTGTCGTGTCTCGAAGGTTTTCTTTCTCTTTCTCCCTACAATCTCTTGCTCTTCTCCAAGCTCTCTTCCGTTCAACATTGTAAATCCTTGCTGGGTAGCTTGCTGGGTCAGTGGTTCGACAGACTAGCAGGAGTTTAAACATCAGGAAGAATATCGGTACTGTGATGTGACTTTTAATTTATTTTCGTGCACAACTTCTGATGAAGGTGAAAGAAGACTCACCGAAAATTCAAGTGTAGGACCTTTTTGTGTTCTTCAAAGGTGGTAAATGTGTTTTTGTTGTGGTTTTTAAGATGCCTTTTAAATACCACTGTGACTACCGGTTGCCGGTGTTTTCGAATATGAGAAAATATGAAAAATACGAGTGTTGATGTGAAAAAAAGGCAAAACGCACAAAGTAAAAACAATTAAATAATCTGCTCTAATTTTGGGCTAGGATTACGCAGGCATGTCTGTGTTTAGAACGCGGAAAAAAAATATTGGTTGGTTTACGGGTGGAGTAGTTTTGAACTAGCTTTCACGCTCTTGAGTAATTACAGAGAACTTACTATGATTACTAAAAAAGAAAATTTTTATTAAAGAATTGTGAAACTGGTGTGATAATTATGAAAACGAAGAAATCGTGATACAAAAATATAAAGTAAGTATGTGAAAAATGTGATAAAAATGAAAAGTGGGAATGTGAAAAAATGTGAAAAAAGCTGGTACTCCTGGCAGCACCCCTGCGAATGCTAAACACTACACAGGGAGAATGAGCCTGCCTGGTCTTGGCCTAGCAACGCAGTGAAGCCTGCCAAGGATGAAAATTACAAATTCTTTCTTTAAAATTCTGTTTTTATTGCCGAAGAAAAATCCATTAACTGGTTTTTCTTAAGTAGCGTATCCTCCATATTTGGGGCTCAATCCCTAGCGATGAAAGTTGGCTTTCCTGCCGTGCTCGTAAGCTCCCTACTGTGCATGCGCACAGGCCTCTATAAAAGCGTTTGAGGCGGACCTCTTTTCATCTTTCTTCCTAGGAACACTGCCACGCTTAGGTCTTCTCTCTGCTCTCCGTACTTCTACTGTGGATTTTACCAGTGCTGCTTGTCGCTGGTCGCCTCTCTTGTGTTTTCATCTGCCACCCAAGTGCGACTAATGGGTTTTCCGGTCGTCTTGGATTTACCGGACTCTTCTTCTACCTTCTGGCATCCGACTTCGGATCCAGTTAGTCACCGTGACCCTGTTCCTGCGGTCGCCCTTCCGGACTCTTACCTCCGGTTCCCCTGTGGGACCACTGCTCGCCGCGACTGTGTCCTCTTCAACTTGGACACGAGCCCCTCGGCAGCCTCTTCTATCCCAGCGTGCTGCTCCTCCTAGATTTGGGCGACTGCCCCTTTCTAAACCACTACTCTGTCATCAAGACCGCCACAATTTCTTCGATGCCTGCGCATCTCTACCAAGCTTTTAACACCATTTGCTGGGAAAATCCTTCCGAAAACAGCGTGTGGACCCTACCCCACATCAGTTGCTCATTCGGCTCCGGATACTGTCGGACGCTCCGGTCCCCAGCTACATCTAGCAGCCAACCCTCTGCCTACACCCTTCCCTCTCATCTGACGGTCGGTCTCCATTGACCTTACAGTCTCCTTTTCGTCTTGCAACCCTACCATTTCACCAGTTGACTGTTGTAACTCTGGTCCCGCTGTAGCTGCTCCTGCGCCTGTTCGCCGTTTTTTCTTCGGAATTTCAGCCCCTGGACTCCTATTTCCCAGTGTCTCCTTTGCGAGGAGTTGGGCCTTGACATGTCTCGTTCTCCGACTGCCGATTCACCCATATGCCGCGGTTCCTAGGGTGTGCTCTCCAGATTTCCTATCGCTGAGTCCGTCGTCTGAGTCATCATTTCTAGAACAACGATTACTGTTCCCGGGATCTCCAGGATTGTGCCTTCCTTTCTTCAGTAATCTTCACGCCTCTAGCCTTCGCCTCCGTCTTCGCCCGATGGACCGGGCCGGGTCATCTGACAGGTCAAATCTGTACGGATGACCATACGCCTCCTCCATCGGTCCCTGGTGTTGCCAGTGACTAGCCATCGGACCCTGCTCCATGATGATCCTCTTCACCACAGTCTGCCAGGTGTCGTCGCATTCCGCAGTTCTTTTGTTTTTTTTATTTAATAATGGTTTCGTTCTTCCACAACAACAGAAACAACAACAAAAAAAAAAAGCAGAAACCACATCTACAAAACAAACTGATGTGTCTTGGACCTAACACATTTCTAAGCTAAGCACTATAGCTAAACTATTCTACTAGAGAATAAGGAGCAGGTGTAGACGGCACAGTTAGGCAGTTTATTATGGCATGAGACAAAGCTTATATTACATGTGGTTATTAGCATTCATGCACTGATTGGCAGACTATATGCAAGGTACACCAATGAACAACAAATCGGATAACAGATGTCAGAGTCAAGGAACCAGGATGATGCACCTGCTATTTAGTATGCCAGCTGGATGCACAGAAGACATTTGCCACTCTTGCCTTGACATCATATTTTTTTTTGTTCAATTCACCATGCTTTCTTTTTAACGCTCCAAGCACGGAAGCTTATCTTAGAGAAAAACAGAAGAATACATAAAACAATGATTAGCAAAGGACATTTTTTAACAAATACACAATGCACTATTCTTCATTAAAACCGCCGGCTAGTTACGCGAGCACAATCAACGTTAACAATACATTTTCTAGACCTCCTAGACAGTTTAAAAAATTCGCTCTTTACGCGAATACGGAAAACTGAAACAAACATTTAGTCGGACGCTACTCGCCCTACAATTAAAACCGCGATGAACACTAGTAAATTTTAGTCAAAAGTTTTTAATTTATTAATCAAATTCTTAATCCTAAATTACTAGAGTGAAACACACAAATAACACGGACCGAAACAAACACTTTACAACCAAACCTGTACCGTACACCTTCGGTTAATGTTTGTTACGTTAGGGGCGAAGATCGCTAGTTTTGCTAACTAACAAGAACACTGCCAATTATCTGCAGAAATAGAAAAATACACAGATTAGTAAATTTTCAAACAATTCGGAATCAATCATGATATCTTAGTGGTTTAACTTTTTTTCTTATTGGACGATTTTTTGCTAACGAAACTTTAGGGCTTATTTTGCGTTTTGATCGAGCATCTGAGACAGCTTCGGAAATTCCCGTATTAGTGCGTTCAGAAAGTGTAGTTTGCGAGTCTGGATTATTAATGTCAACACTTACATTAGGGACCAGTGAACTTGTTGGTTTTTGTCCACGGGATTTGCATTGGGAATCTGACTCGACTAGCGCTGTAAGTTCACTTTCGATTCGGGATTGATCAGCGTTTTCTTTAAGACTTTGGAATTTTTTCGCTGATTTTTGCCCAGAATGCGTACGATCGTTTTCGACTGCCTGCCCTGGCTTCGGTGACGTATTAGCGTTACGTGTTATGACGGATCTGCGTGGCGTGACTCCCTTATTAGGTGATAAAATAGGACTCGATTCCTTATTGGCTAAAGGAAAAACAACTGATTGTCTGCGTGACTTCCTACTGATTTGAATAGTGGAATCGTTTGGTACATTTGCAGAATTCAGTGCTTCATTTGGGAAATCATCATTCTTAGCAAAATGCGTGTTTTGCGAGCTTTTAACAGAGCCGTCGAGATTTAATTCTTCGTTCGGGAATCTCTCGCGTATTTGGCAAACATTTTGCCTTAACGTTAGGCCACTTTCAGTGAGTATTAAATAGATAATGAAGTCTAGGCATTTAAATATTACGGCAGGCTGCCAATTACGCGTTGCTACAGTGTAGTCCCTAGTCCAAATAGGCATAAATTCCGTGAACATTTCTTGTTTTTTATGCGCAGTACTAGCATTAGATTTATCGTGTTTAACTTGAATTTTCTGCTGAAGATTAGGCTTCAGTAAATCCAAGCACGTTCGTGATTCTCGTCCTAAGAACAATTTTGCTGGAGTTTCACCCGCGGACAATTTCGGTTTGCTACCTGAAATTCATTAAGGCTTTGCTTAATTGTTTTACCTTCTTTGCGAGCAGCTTTGAAAGCTTTTTTAAACTCTCTCACGTACACTTCCCCAAAACCATTTGACTTAGGATTATAGGGTGCCCCCGTTAGGTGGCGGATTCCCCTGGTTTTGACAAAGGTCTGAAATTCAGAGGACATCCAATTTGCCGCATTATCTGTCACGAGTGTTAACATTTGGCCAAAATCGGCCATATATTGTTCAAATACTTCGATAATTTTTTCCGACGTTGTTTTCTTCATAAATTGCACCACTGGATATTTACTGTGGGCATCAACAATTATTATGAATGTCAAACCTTCGACCAAACCAAAATCCGAATGGACACGGTCGAGAGATTTTAAAGGTACCTCCCACGAGTGTTTTGGACCAGCTGTTTTTTCTCCTTTCTGTTCCTGGCATGGGATGCACTTTTTTAACCTGTAATTCAAGATCTGCATCTATCCCAGGCCACCAAAACTTTCCCCTAGCCAAAGTATTTGACTTTAACTATTCCCAAGTGTCCGGCATGTAGGTTCTGCAATATTCGTACTCGCAGCTTGGTTGGCACGACAACTCTTAGGCCCCAAAAAAGGGTATTGCATTCTACAGTTATTTCGTTCTTACGAACGAAATAGGGCTTAAGTTCTTGTTCTTCAACCTTGTCAGGCCATCCATGCCGCACATAGCGCAGCACCCTAACCAACACTGGGTCTTTAACTGTTGCTTTAACTAAGGTATCATTTAGAATGGGTAATGACTCAACAGACTCTAGGTACAAAACTTTAAAGGGAATATCCTCATCAAGATCTTCAGTTATAGCTTCTAAGGGTAACCTAGACAGCATGTCAGGTGTTAGATTATAATTACCCGGGACGTGTTGTAGGTCATAGGAGTAACCATTCAACTGCATTGCATAGCGCTGTACCCTGCTAGCAGCCATTTGGGGTATTCCGTTTTTGGGCCCAAAAATCCACAGTAACGCTTTATTGTCGGTTTGTAACGTAAAGTGGTTAGAATAAAGGTACTGATGGAATTTCTTGACCCCCCCCCCCCCACGAAATTCCTAGGGCTTCTCTGCCGAATTGGGAGTAACCCTGTTCTGCTTTTGTTAGCTTCCTGGTAGCAAAGTGGGCTTGTCTTGCCCATTAGGAAGTGTATGCATAAGGCACGAGTCCAATCCAAACGGAGATGCATCTACGGCTAGCTTCAATTTGTACTTAGGGTTGTAGTGCACCAATGCATTTGATGTCTTAAACAACTCCTTAATTTTACTCATCGCTTTATCACACTCCGGGCCCCAAACCCACTTTTGTTTAGGACTTAGAAGTTTGGTGACAGGTACTAATTCATGAGCTAAATTTGGAAGATACTTAGCATATTGGTTTATAAAGCCTAAAAAGCTTTGCAATTCAGGTATATTACGTGGATTTGGAGCATCAGTTACAGCCTCAATCACTTCAGGCAAGTTTGTTACCCCTTCCGAATCGATCTTATGACCTAAATATTTCAGTTCTGATTGGGCAATTTTGCATTTCCCAAGACCCAAGCGAGCCCCTGAATCTTGCAAGGCTGACAACAGCTGATTAAGGCTGTCATCATGTTTAACACCCTTGCCACAAACCAGGATGTCGTCATAAAATGGCTCACAGTTTGGAATACCCGATGTTATGCTCACCATAAGACGTTGAAAAAGTCCTGGGCTACTAGCCAAGCCAAAGGGACAGTGTAAAAACTTAAACAGACCCAAAGGCGTGTTTATTACTAAGGCTTCTTGTGACTCTGGGTCAAGCTCCATCTGAAGGAATGCATCCTTGAGGTCAATCAAACTGAAAGTGTCGCTTCCGGAGAGCTTACCAAACAATTCGGCAGCAGTGGGAACTGGATAATGATCTATCTCTAGCTGGGAATTAATTTACTGTTGTTTTGTAATCCCCCACAATCCTAATCTCCCCGTTAGCTTTATGCACTATAACAATCGGTGTAGCCCAACTGCTAGTGCTTAAGGGCTCCAAGACTCCCATTGATACCAGCCGCTTGATTTCAGCGTTAACTTTCTCTTTTAAGGCAAGTGGAACGGGTCTAACTTTTCGATAAACAGGAACTGCATCAGGCTTAAGCTTTATACTAGCCTTAAAATTTCGAAAACAACCCAACCCTGGTTTGAATAATTCTAGAAATTTTGCTGCCAAAACTTCCGGGGTGATAGCTGTTCTATGCACCTGTATGACCTCTTCCTGCCGTAACCTTTTAATGTGACTTAAAACCAAAGGATAGAATCGTTTCAATGAAAAATTGAAAGCCAATCCTTGCCCATTAAAGGTGTTTGCTCTGATTTTGAAATTAAGGCTTGAACCTGCTCAGTTTTACCTTCAATCTCAACGTTATCACGAATATAACCGTGTACACGTTGGATTTGCCCAGTCCACGATCTAACAAAAATGTCAGTTTGCATCAGTTTACAATCCTGCAAGTATTTATTATACCAACTAAAAGGTAAAATAGTTGCATCGCAACCGCAATCAGCCTCGAGCGTCAACTCTACATCATTGATGTTGCACAGGACATTCCACTTCTCCACCTTTACCCGATTGATGCTCAGAACGTTGGCCTCCAAGTAGTCGTCCGACTCACTAGAGTCTTCACAATCACTGGAACTCTCAACCTCCAAGCTAACATCAGAAGTAAGTTAGTAAGCTTGTTCAATTCATTTCCATTTTATCTTTTCTTAAAGCCAACATAGGCCTATTGGGAGACAAAGTAACCAAAATGCATTTTATTTTTATATCGCCCTTAGTATTAAAAAATTTGGAACAAAAAATACTGGTTAATTTAATTTTTGACTTCACTTTATTTACTATCGTAAAGTTTATAATTAAGAAAATTTGGAAGAAAGAATTACTGGTAAATTTTACAGTTTCTTACTATCTGCAAAATACTAACCTTCATTATGTGCTAAATCGTTTCGATTTGCTCTTTTAATTGCCCGGAATTAAATTGAAACTCCTGTTTACTGTTTCATTCCGTATTACGGTGTGTTTAGCTCTCTCGACGCTAGGAGCGCTGGCACCGCGCCTTATATCATACTGATATAGCACTTGCCTGCTCACTTTTGTTTTGGGCATGCGTCCGGACACGCCGCTCTGTCTTTTATTGTGGATACTTCTCTAAACTTCGCCAGGTTGCATCATGGAAACGTAAGTTGACTTGCATTTAGCCTCCGGCTTAAAATTTTCCAAATTTTTCCTGTAAACTCCTAATGATTTGATTTAACGCGCGTGTAGACTGCATCGAGATTGTAATGTTGCCTTAGTCTCAGCTTCGACCTTCTCAGGTCTCGACTCACCCCATCGGGGGTATCGTCTTCTTGGGGCGTTCTTCGACACAGCATCATTCACAGTTCACCCCTCCCAGGAAACAACAGTGAAGTTGCCATGAAACCCTGGAAGATTTCTTCAGTTTCATGAGACCACAGCCCTGAATCTTGCATCCCACATCGGTCCGATAGACTCTTGGGCGAAACTGGAACCTCTAGACCAGAATGAAGCGAAGCCAATATTCTGATTTCGCATTTTGGAATGGGATCTTTGAACCTTACGGTATGACATCATCTCACTTTCCAACGTTCTGGTGATAGCAATTCAAGGGTGATTGAATCCAACGAACCTTCATGCAGCAGTTCCGATTCTTTGAGTCCACAGCGGCCGAACTTCTCTTCACGGATGCTTTAAACATGGGCTGAGGAGCCTATTTCGAGGGTCTCCGGACTTCCGAAAACTGGACAGCAGAGGTGAAGGATTTGCATATTAACGAACTGGAACTGCGAGCATTTCTTTTCTCGGTTCTGGCCTGAAAGAGCCTCCGCATAGGGAAGACCAAACTGTCGTGTTTGTCTATGCAAAGCAGTCTCCGACATCAAGAGTGGTGGTGGAACTTTTTCAGCATCAATTTGACTGAAACCAAGAAGCTCTGGAGACCTGCGAACATCTCTGCCTCAGGCTACAACCCGACATGTCGCTGGGAAACGATTGTCCTAGTCGACAATTTGTCCAGACAACACCCTATTCTGATGATGAATGGAAACTGGACCCGAACATTTGTCGAACCCAGTTCCAATTGTGGAGGAAACCAATGTCGACCTTTTAGCCACAGGTTTCAACTCTCAACTTTCAAATTTTGTATCCTCCTATCCCAACTCGGAGATCTGGACAACAGACGCTCTGTCAATGTCTTGCATATGCATTTCCACTGTTGTCCCTCTTCATGTGTTACACTACATGATCTGCCCATCCAGGGTAGAATTCGTCCTTTTCCCATCTCTGTGGCCTGCAGCCCCAGAGTTCATCATAATCATGGAACTGAAGAAGGAAGGTCCAATTCCCCTTCCAGTGTCCAGATTCATCCTAGTGCATCACCCGTTCCCTGATTTCCGTCATCTTCACGGGTGGAGAAACGGATAGCCAACATTCACTCTGATGGTTTCTGCACGTGAGGTTTTCAAGCGTTTTCTCCGCGGTCACCGTCTGTCAACAACCCTTTACTTGGTGACAAGATGGGAAATTTGGATTTTCAGTGCACAAATCACAAGTTCGATCCAACAAACACTTCGGAAACGTCTTTTTTATCACTACTTGAACATCAACAGCTTTATCATTTCACAATTCATTCTGGCATTCTTAAGCTCATGACCTTTAACAAAAAAAAAGGCTCATTATGAGTCCCTTCACTCGACTTCTTATTTTCACCGGTCTTTGAAGACAGTTTTCTTGTGGCTCTCGCTCCCGCTGCCAAGCGAAACGAGTTCGTGGCGTTCTCAAGGAAGACAATTACATCAGGTTTGCTCGAGGCTGGTCCTCTGTCATTTTAACTTTCTGGCTGAATTCAGAGCTATAGACTTGAAGCCTAATGTGGCTCCCAACCAATCATTTTCGTAACACTGGAACCCTTTGTCGATCCGAATGACAGATGTGTCGTAATTCCCATTCGAGCTCTATGACGTTATCTTGATGGGACGGTGATTCCCATATCTTCGCACTTGACAGGTAAAATTCGAGTTAGGCCTACTTCACTTTTCCTGCTGAAAGATCTAATCTCTGGTGACGTGAAACCACCTTCCATAGTACGAGGAAGCTTGGAAGATGGATCTGCAAAGGAATCAAAGGTCCTGGCAAGTACAATTGGGGCTCATGAGCTCCCTGCTCTGGCTGCTTCTTGGGCTGATGGCTCAGGAACTCTTCTTGATGAGATAGAAGTGGCTGGTTCTTGGTATTACCGGGACGTCTTCATCTCTCTTTGTTGAGCAATACTAGTATTTTGAGAGATGAACAGTCCATGAAGAAACACATCGTCTCAGGGAGCATGTTGGCCGTTAACATGGCCAAGCAAATTGAACGCTCCTGAGAAAGGCCTTCAGTGGCAATTCAAAACGTCACTATGGTCCGCTGCATAACCGACAAGTGAATCTGTGCTTCGCAAACTTTAGGGCAATTTAAACTGTGCCACTCTGGAGAAAACTGACACAGTGAAGAGTTCAGCGCCATAAACTTTAATCGACGGTCATAGCACAATGGTGTGACTTATACCATGTGCAATGCTAAACTTTCACACATAGGAGTAAAGTGTTCATCAGGTGAACACTGAGCACCCCAGTGGATTCAGTCACAGTTCAAAATGACACAAGAAAAAGTGCTCATTTTAATGAACTTTCACTTGCTCGCAAATGCATGTAAAACAAGTGACAGACTGTGTATCAGAAAAGGAAAAAGCGCTGCCTTCAGTAACAAAGTGGGAATTTTCTCCTTATTCTTGATAAATAAATTTAATGGAAAGTGAAAATAACTTACACAAATGGTTGAATTGGTAAAAAATGTCAGTTTAGCCGGGTTCGTGCTATCTCTCCGGCCAGTTGGACAAAGTCGGCACATTATGAAGGTTAGTATTTTGCAGATAGTAAGAAACGAAAATTTTAACCCCGATTAAAATTAGTTTTTACTATCCTAAAATACTTACCTTCATTTGAACCCAGCCTTCCTCCCCGCTATCGCAGAACCCGTTGCTTCC